>JARQOC010001518.1:0-39655 GCA_033576535.1 Allobates femoralis
ATTAATGTACTGATAAAGGTTCTGGTGATGTATTCATGTGCTGATGGTGATTCTGGTGCTGTTTTAATTTAGTGATGATTGTTTTGGAGATCAATTCGTGAACTGATGGTGGTTGTGGTGATGTATTTATGCACTCATTGGGGTTCTGGTGTTGTATTCATGCCCTCATGGTGGTTCTGCTGCTACATTCATGTACTGATGATGGTTCTGATGCAGTATGTATGTACTGATTGTGGTTATGATGCTTTTTTAATGTACTTACGGTGACTCTTGTGCTAAATTTAAGTAATAACAATGGTTATGTTGATGTATTCATGTACTAATGTTGGTTCCGATGATGAATACATGCATTGATGTTGGTTATAGTAATGTATTAATGCACTGATTATAATTCTGTTGCTGTATTTATGTATTGTCAATTGTTAATGTGGTACAAATGTATATGAGACTAACCTGATATTACAATTGATCTCTGCACTGTTATTTGCCCGCTTCGACTTCCGTCTTCACTTCTGCCCGGCAGCCAAAAACATCAAGGCTGACGCCTTGTCCCGGTCCTTCCTCATCAATGATCAGGAGGAGGACCCACGCCCCATCATCGACCAGTCTAATCTCTGCATGGTGGCTCCGCTCCGTCTGTCTCAGCCGCCCCCAGGTAAAACGATGGTTCCCGAGGCCGATCGAGGGCGTGTTCTTCACTGGGGTCATTCCTCCAGACTCACTGGCCATGCTGGACTAACTAACTAACTAAGACCCTGCAACTGATAAGTCGGCACTATTGGTGGCCACGGATGCGCCAGGATGTCACCGACTTCGTCTCAGCTTGTTCTTCCTGTGCCCGTAACAAGACGCCCAAACGGTTGCCTGTTGGACCTCTCCTGCCCTTACCGGTGCCCTCTGAACCCTGGAGACACATCGCCATGGACTTTATCACCGACCTCCCGCCCTCCTCTGGCAACACCATCGTGTGGGTCGTGGTAGACAGGTTCTCCAAAATGGCCCATTTCATTCCGTTGCCCGGTCTGCCTTCGGTGCCCAGACTGGCTGAGCTGTTCGTCCTCCACGTTCTCCGCTTACATGGTCTTCCCTCTAATATTGTTTCTGACAGGGGTGTTCAGTTCGTGTCCAGGTTCTGGCGGTCCCTGTGCAAGAAGCTTGATGTCGCCTTGGACTTCTCCTCAGCCTACCATCCGCAGTCTAATGGGCAGGTTGAACGGGTGTATCAGGTGTTGTCCGGCTAGCTGCGAGACTTCACCAACGCACACCACGACGATTGGGAAACCTTACTAGCCAGGGTGGAGTTCTCCTACAACAATCACACCGGTGAGTCCTCTCATACCACGCCTTTCTTCATAGTGTATGGACAACATCCGAGGATCCTGACTCCCGTGGCCATCACAACTCCTTCTCTGGCGGCTGAGGCGGTGGCTAGAGACTTCTCCAAGATCTTGGATGAGACACGAGTAGCTCTGGAGAGGGCATCGAGACGGATGAAAGACCACGCCGACAAGCGGCGCCTGGATGCCCCCCTGTTCCAGCCAGGGAACAAGGTATAGCTCTCCTCCAAATACGTCCGCCTCAAAATTCCCTCTTACAAGCTGGGTCCTCGATACATCGGTCCTTTTGAGGTCATTCGCAGGTTGAATGAGGTGTGCTACCAGTTAAGGCTACCCCCTACTCTACGGATTCACAACTCTTTTCACCGGTCTCTCCTCAAACCTTTGGTCCTCAACCGCTACTCACAGGATACGACCGCGCACCCTCCGCCAGCCTCTGCATCCGACGTGTGGGAGGTCAGTGCCATCCTGGATATGAAGAGGAGGGGTCGCTCTACGTGGTACTTGGTTGACTGGAAGGGGTTCGGTCCGCAGGAATGGTCCTGGGAGCCTGCAGAGAACATCAACGCTCCGCGCCTCCTGCTGATCGTTTAAAAGTCAGGCAGGAAAAAGCCGGCTTTTTACCGCCCGGCTTGCTTCCCGCCAGATCAGCCAGATGCATCAGCTGATCCGTTTAAAAGCTGGGTGGTAAAAAGCCAGCTTTTTCCCATCTTGTTTTTAAACGATCAACTAATGCATCAGCCGATCATTTACAAAAGCCGGCCGGCTTTTTACCGCTGTTATGTCACCCCAGGATCCCGCTTTCTGACCTCACACTGGTGGATTTAGGGTCGGTGATGGGCATAATGGATGGGTATAATGTGAGCAGATGCCGCTCCCCTGTACCAGCAGCTTCTGGGGATGCCCATGTAACCTGCCCCCGGGTTCCTTCACTGTCCTCACCCCTTATGTGCTGGTGCATGGACATTGCCGATCGTTTAAAAAAGCCGGCAGGCTTTTCACTGCTGGCTTTTAAACGATCATGCATTCATTTTAGCCTTTTCCTCAGGCCCTCAGACTGGTTGTAGGGTCCAGCAAAATAGTACTCGCATTTCCCCATTGACTTGCATTAGACTCGGTACTCGTAATGAGAAAACTCGCCGAGTAACGAGTATCCTGAATACCATACTATTTTGCGAGTAGCGAATAGTAACAAGTATACTTACTCATCCCTACGAGCAACACATTACCTTTTATTACATATTTATCGCATTATCAATTTAATGATATTAGTGTTTGAAAGTACAGTAAACATAAAGAGTAGGTATTATAGAAGTAACAGCTCTGAATTCAGTTCCTGTATTCATGAGTAATCTGCATGAGGAAATAACTGTTCATCAGTAAAGAACTCACGTGATTGGACCATGACACTGATTATCCAAGTTCCATCGCAATCTTGGGGGAGCAACTTCCTCACAAAAGTAATGCTGAGAGTCTGTAGTTAACCGGTAATATCCATCAACAAGAGACACAAAAGAAAGGGCATCTCTCAACATTCGGAATCGGAACTCCTTAGAAATAAATAAGTAGATATTATAGGACAGGTGCCAAATGTTATAAACTTTTCATTGAAAATGACAACTTGGTCTCTAGGCAAATTACTACATTGTCTATTTGTCTATACTGATTACAAATGGTGCTTTTCTTATACAACCCCTGGCAAAAATTTTGGAATCACCTGGCTCGGAGGATGTTGATTCAGTTGTTTAATTTTGTAGAAAAAAAGCAGATCACAGACATGGCACAAAACTAAAGTTATTTTAAATGGCAACTCTCTGCCTTGAAGAAAAACTAAAAGAAATCTTGAAAAAATATCCTAGCCAGTAATCGTTACTTTTGGTGGAAAAATTATGGAATCACTCAATTCTGAGGAAAAATTATAGAATCATGACAAACAAACAAACAAGAAGGTAAAAACTATAAGCGGTCTAATTGGAGGCGCTCAGGCACAAAAGCAGCAGCACTTATCAAGTGTATTACCGGGTTGTGCGGGGACAGCACAACCCGATAAGGTGAGTGGCCACCTATTAGTACGCCACGCTAAAAAAAGCCCCCTGGTAACCACACTATTGCGCCCCTTTCTCTTTCTTTTCTCTTAAACAAACAAACAAAACAACACTCAAATACATTACTAGTATTTTGTTGCACCACCTCTGGCTTTTTTAACAGCTTGCAGTCTCTGAGGCATGGACTTATTGAGTGACAAACAATACTCATCATCAATCTGGCTCCAACTTTCTCTGATTGCTGTTGCCAGATCAGTTTTGCAGGTTGGAGCCTTGTCATGGACCATTTTCTTCAACTTCCACCAAAGATTTTCAATTGGATTGAGATCCAGACTATTTGCAGGCCATGACATTGACCTTAGGTGTCTTCTTTCAAGGAATGTTTTCACAGTTTGTGCTCTATGGCAGGATGCATTATCATCTTGATACAGTCCCTGACAGAAATGATGTTGCTTATCCATGTTATGTAAATAAAAGCTTATAACCTGACGTTAAATTCATACATTGGTTGTATAAATTACTTTTTTGAAAGCTGAAACCCTCACAAATTTGGTTTAGGTTAAGAAAATAAATTGGCATCAATACTGAAATATTGATCATTTAATGAACACAGAATGGTCAGATTTTGGCAAGACAAAAGTTTTGTCGCTCACAGAAAGTAATGTGATATTCAAACAAATAATTAACTTAAAATGCAAGTATATGTTGCATAATATTGGTTAATGAAGTTGTGGTGCTATTAGAATCATATTTAATATTTTGTGTGACTTCCATGAGCTTGAAGGACTGCATCCATGCGGTTCAACAATGATTCATACAATGTATTAATGAAGTCATCAGGAATAGCAAAGAATGCAGTCTTACATGCCTCCCAGAGTTCATCTTTATTTTTTGGTTTCGTCTTTCAAGCTTCCTCTTTCATCCTACCCCAAACATGCTCAATAATGTTCATGTCTGGTGACTGGGCTAGCCAGTCCTTGAGCACCTTGATCTTTTTTGCCTGGAGGAACTTTGTTATAGAGATGGATGTATAAGATGGAGCACCATCCTGCTGCAGTATTTGACCCCTTTTATGATTTGGAATGTAAGAGGTAGCTAATACTTCTTGATATTTTAGGCTATTGATATTGCCTTCCACCTTGCAAATGTTTCGCACATCCCCATACTGAATGTAACCCCAGACCATGATCTTTCCACCACCAAATTAAACTGTTTTCTGGGTGTATTTTGGATCCACACGGGCTCCAGTAGGTCTCCTGCAGTATTTGCGGCGGCTGTGGTATAATTCTACTGAAGATTCATCAGAGAAATCCACTTTCTGCCACTTTTCCAGCGTCCATCTGTTTAGCAGGCTGTGGAACTTTGCAAATGCCACAAAGTTTTTTATTTGCCTTTTGTTTAGTGCTGGCTTCTAGTCACTGATTCGACCATGGAGGCCATTTCGAGACAGAATCCTACAAACTGTTCTAGTTGACACAGGGACTTGAGGGTGACTAGGCCTGTTGGAGCTCTGCTGCAGTGGAAGTGGGGCTTGCTTTGGATTTTCTAACCAACAAATGTTTCTCCTAAGCAGTTGCCTTGTGGGGTCTAATTAAGGAATTGTGTGAGGTCTGTGGGATAAAGAAGCCCAGGACCACACCATTTCATCCTCAAGGAGATACTCAGGCTGAGAGGTTCCACCATAACCTTCTTAACATCAGAGATGACCGATGTTCGATCGAACATGTTCTCCAATTTCAAATTCAACCTGTTCTTGGCTATGTTCAACTGGTTTGACGAATGCAAAGGATTTGCTAAAAATTCGGTAATTGAAGATCATTTTCGATAACTATTCGTTGACCAAAAGGGTTACTGACTTTACACAGTAAAGCTTTTGTTTAATGGGAGGGGGGGGCTGAAGAAAGGTCTGTGGTCAAATAAGTGCAGATCTCCATTTTTTTTCTTTCCCGCACTTAGTGTGGGTGGTTAGGTCTGTCAGCCAATGAGCACGCATAGAGCAAAGTGCACTTTTTGCACACAAGGGCTTCTGTTATTGGCTGGGTATGTCAAATGTCCTTGCCATAAAAGAACCAGCCATTTCCCTGCCTCACCATTTCCTCAGTGTTGGAGCTTAGTGTCAGATGCCACCGCTGATGCTGCACTACAGAGAAAGACAGTTTTATAGCGATTCCATTCCAAGTTACATAGAGAGATGGATATTAGGTTTAGGCACTCCTTCAAAAAAAAAAACTTTTTAAGGCTTAAAAGTATAGATGAGCCACCACCCTAGTGTTTGGTTCGATTCGATTTGTCGAATCGGCAAGGTGTTCGACGAATGTTCGTCGAATGCTCGATAAACACCGTCGAACACCCCGGAACACTAAATAAACAGCTATGTGGGGCTGTTTCACTTCTGCAATGTATATACATACATTGCGGTAGTGAAATTAAGTCAAATAAAGTGTTAAAAATAAAAAAAAAAATGTATGCTCACCTGTCCGCGGTCCACCGATGGCTCCGGCAAGGTCCTGTTGCTGGTAGGACCTGTGGTGACGTCAGTTATCGCAGGAACTCCGGTCACATGAACGGAGTTCCCGCAATAACATGACGTCACCACAGGTCCTATCAGCAAGAGGACCTTGCCGCAAAGGTTAAAATAATTAAGTAAAAGAAAGTGTCCAAAATATAAAAATGTCTATTTTAACCTTTCCGACAATGTCCTCTTGCTGATAGGACCTGTGGTGACGTCATGTTATCGCGGGAACTCCGGTCACATGACCCGGAGTTCAAACCGGATTCTCCCGGATTGCCCCAGTCCGGTGCAATTCGGCACCATAGAGTCCCCGACGGGTATAATCCGGGAGAATCTGGTTTTTAAACCGGATTGAAAACCGGATTCTCCCGGATTGTACCGGTCCAGTGCAATCCGGTGTCCCATAACATGGGGCTCTATGGTGCCGGATTGCACCGGACCGGTACAATCCGGGAGAATCCGGTTTTCAAACCGGTTTTCTCTTTGGGACGCCTTCCCACCGGGATTTTCAAATGAACAGCTGACTCAGGTCAGCTGTTCAATTGAAGTAACAGTGCTGTCAGGTTCATGTGAGTTCATGCTTGCCTGCATGAACTCACATGAACTTTCCCTCGCCAGGGTGCACAGCTCTGCTACATCTCTGGTGGACGTTCTCTACCAGAGATTTTTCTGAGCTAAAGAAGAACCCTGGATTGGACTATGTCGGACAGAAGGGGATTTTTTTTTAAATAAAGATGGAGTCCCTAAGTGTGATTTTGTTTTTGTTTCAAATAAAAATAATTTTTCTTGGTGTTGTGTTTTTATTTAAACAATTTAATAGAAATTCATGGTGGTCATGTCTAATATTGGCGTGACCCCATGAATTTCGGGCTTAGGGCTAGCTGATAACAAAAAGCTGTCCCTAACCCCTTTATTACCCAGTGAGCCACGGCACCAGGGCCCTGGAAAAATTGGGTTCAGCGCCAGAATATGGAGCTTCAATGAACGCGCCATCTTCTGGGGTGGCTACGGACTGCCATTCGCAGCGGGGAGTGCCCAGAAGGCTTGGGCCTCCCTGCGCTGCGGATTCCTGCCCCCAGCTGCCTAGCTGTACCTGGCTGGATATAGAAATCACGCGGAGCCCCACACATTTTTTTTTATTATTTCATGAAATTCATGAAATAATAAAAAATAAGGGCTTCCTGATATTTCTGTGTCCAGGCAGGTACAAATAGCCAGCTGGGGGTTGGAGGCAGCCCGTTGCCGCCTGCTGTATGCGGCTGGCATACAAAAATATGGCGAAGCCCACGTCAAAATGTTTCTGAAAAATCCATTAAACAATCCTATAAAAAGGGACTGCATCTTTATTAACCCCTCGACCATGGTCAAGGGGTTAATAAAGATGCAGTCCCTTTCATTCATATTGTTTTTTAGATTTTTCAGAAAAAAATTTGATGTGGGCTTCGCCATATTTTTTGTATCCAGCCGGATACAGCAAGCAGCGACGGGCTGCCACCAACCCCCAGGTGCCTATTTTTACCTGGCCGGACACAACAATATAGGGGAGCCCCTTTTTTTTTTATTATTTCATGAATTTCATGAAATAATAAAAAAAAAAATGTGTGGGGCTCCGCGCGATTTCTATGTCCAGCCAGGTACGGCTAGGTACTGGGGGCTGGAATCCGCAGCAGGGGATGCCCAGAAGACTTGCGCAGCTGTCCCAGAAGATGGTGCGTTCATTGAAGCGCCATGTTCTGGCACTAAACCCAGCGCTTCCAGGGCCCTGGTGTCTTGGCTCACTGGTAATAAAGGGGTTAGGGCCAGCTTTGTATCATCAGCTGGCCCTAAGCCCGAAATTCATGGGGTCACGCCAATATTAGACATGCCCCCCATGAATTTCTATTAAACTGTTTAAATACTTTCTCAACCCATTGTACCAATGCATGTTAAATATACCTGTGACTGCTGCAATGATCTCCTTGTAACTTCAGCTTGAATCATAGTGTAATGGTAATATTCCATCTCTGCACTTATTGCAATGTTTCCTGTGTCATCTGTATGTTTATGCATTCCTCACTCAAAAGTATATGACAATTTGCCACAGTTGTAAATGTTATCTTGTTGGAGGTGTTATAGTGTAGAGAAAGTGTTGGCTAATGTCTGTTGCCTTCATCCTATTTCACCCCTGCTGTTCCTTGTAGTTGTTAATTACCTGATACCATGTTCCCTCCCACAATCCCCTTCACCTGAATCTGGTAGTGTGTCCTATAAATTTAGTTCAGTGTTAAGGGGTACACGTGTGGGGGGTCAGACACGTGTGGCATCTCATGCAAAGTGGCATTGAATGCTAAGTGGATGCAGTTATTTCATGGCAGTTAGTCAGGGCAGGAATCAGGTAAGCCACTCTATTTAAAAAAAAAAAAAACCTTTTTAACTTCTTTTCCTTTCCCCATCACCATGTCCTTTACTTCAATATCTATTGTTCTATGCGCTCTTGCTCTTTACCTTCACTGCCCCATCCCCCCTCCATCACCACTCATCCACATCAGCCCCTCTCTCCTGCCCTACCCTATGTACAGCTCCCATGCCATCTTCAGTTTACTGAAGATTCTCAGCCCATCATATTCTAACATTTGTCGTCATAAACAAAGTCCAAAATCCAAAAACTATCTTCTCTTCCTCTTTTTGCTGCTGCTCCTCTCAGGTGATATCTCTCCCAACCCTGGTCCACCCTCTAACTTCAACCCCTCTCCCCCCACACATAGAAACCCCACTAACCTCATTACCATCACTTGCACTCCTTCATCTCCCTCTTTTAACTGCGCTCTCTGGAATCCACGATCTGTATGCAACAAACTTCCCTTCATTCACAATTACTTCCTTTCCAACTCTCTAAACCTGCTGGCCCTCACAGAAACCTGGATCCAGGATTCAGACACTGCTTCCCCGGCTGCCATTTCTCACGGTGGCCTACACTTCTCTCACTCCCCTAGACCTGGGAACAGACGTGGTGGTGGAGTTGGCTTCCTCCTGTCCCCACAATGTACTTTCCAGGTCATTCCTCCAGCCCCATCACTCTCATTCCCTTCTTTTGAGGTCCATACCATTAGGCTATTCCATCCCCTCCACCTCAAAGTAGCAGTGGTATACTGCCCCCCAGGGTCACCCACCCAGTTCCTCGACCATTTCTCCGCTTGGCTCCCGCATTTCATGTCCTCAGATTTACCAACCCTTATTCTGGGAGACTTCAACATTCCTATAAACAGCCCCATCTCCCCATCTGCATCCCAGCTCCTATCTCTAACTACCTCTCTTGGTCTATCACAGCGCTCAACCTCTGAGACGCACGAAAACGGTAACACCCTTGACCTGGTCTTTACCTGGCTCTGCTCATCCTCCCTCTTGGATAACTCACCTCTACTCTCTGACCACAACATTCTCTCCTTCTCACTCACTAACCCTTGGCCAACACAGCCCAATCCTACCTATCACACATCCAGAAATCTACAGGCCATTAACCCTCAAGCTCTCACAGACTCCCTCATCTCATCTCTGTCCCCAATCTCTTCAATCTCCTGTCCAGATCAGGCAGTAAATCACCACAATGACTCTCTCAGAAGCTCCCTGGACCAAGTAGCACCCCTCACCCTCAGAACCTCCAAACAGAGAACAAAACAGCCCTGGCTCACACCACAAACTCGATTCCTCCAGCGATGCTCGAGGAGTGCTGAACGTTTATGGAGGAAAACTCGCTCACCAGGAGACTTTATCCACTATAAATTCATGCTCAAAACCTACAACTCTGCCCTTCACCTTGCCAAACAGACCTACTTCACCACCCTGGTCTCCTCACTATCCAACAATCCAAAAAAACTCTTTGACACCTTTCACTCTCTCCTCAGTCCGAAAGTGCAGGCCCCCTTCACCGTCCTCTGTGCTGATGACCTGGCTTCCTACTTCATGGAGAAAATAGACAACATCCGCCAGGAAATCAGCTCTCAGCCTCCAAGCACTGCCACCCCCATTCTTCCCCACATCCCCTCCGGTTCACTCTCCACATTTGACCCAGTCACAGAAGAAGAAGTCTCCAAGCTCCTTTCTTCCTCTCATCCCATCACATGCACTACTGACCCCATTCCCTCACACCTGCTCCAGTCCCTCTCTCCAGTCATCACCACTCATCTAACCAAAATCTTCAATCTCTCCCTCTCTTCTGGCATTTTCCCCTCCTCCTTCAAACACTCGATCATTACTCCATTATTAAAGAAAACCACTCTCGACCCAACCTGCACAAATAACTACAGACCAGTCTCCAATCTCCCCTTCATCTCTAAACTCTTGGAGCGCCTGGTCTATTCCCGCCTCACCAGTTACCTCTCCGCTCACTCTCTTCTAGATCCATTACAGTCTGGTTTCCGCCCCCTTCACTCCACAGAAACTGCCCTCATCAAAGTGACCAATGACCTTCTGACAGCAAAACGTAATGGTGACCACTCTCTGCTTATTCTCCTTGATCTCTCTGCAGGTTTTGACACTGTCGACCATCAGCTCCTACTCTTTATGCTGCACTCCATTGGCATAAAGGACACTGCTCTCTCCTGGCTCTCCTCCTATCTTTCTGACCGCTCTTTCAGTGTATCTTTTGCTGGCTCCACTTCCCCCCTCTTCCCCTCAATATTGGGGTCCCTCAGGGTTCAGTCCTTGGCCCTCTCCTCTTCTCTCTCCACACGGCCCCGATTGGACAGACCATCAGCAGATTTGGCTTTCAGTACCATCTTTATGCTGATGACACACAACTATACACTTCAGCCCCTGACCTTACCCCTGCGGTATTAAAGAACACCAATGACTGTCTAGCTGCAGTTTCCAATATCATGTCCACTCTCTATTTGAAACTAAACCTTTCCAAAACTGAACTTCTTCTGCTCCCCCCATCCACTAACCTCTCTAAATCGGACATCTCTCTCTCAGTATGCGGCACCACGATAACGCCTAGGCAGCAGGCTATATTACAGGATCAAATTCAAATTGCTTGTTCTCACCCACAAAGCTCTTCACAGTGCAGCTCCCCCCTACCTCTCCTCCCTCATCTCCGTCTATCACCCCACCTGCTCTCTACGTTCCTCAAATGACCTTCAACTAACATCTGCACTAATCCGATCCTCCCACTCCCGGCTCCAAGACTTTTCCAGAGCTGCACCAAACCTCTGGAATGCTTTACCCAAAGAAATCAGGACTATCCACAACTTGCATGGCTTCAGACGATCCCTAAAGACGCATCTTTTTAAGGCGGCCTATCATACTCCCTAACAAGTCCATTGTACTGTAGACAGTGAATGGGCTATCCTCTGGACATTACTCTTCTACAAACTCCACCAAACCATAAAGGTCTACACAGACTGATGACCATTCATGTAAGCTTAGCCCTATACCCCATTTCCTCAAGATGCCTGGACCACCAGTGCAATAAGCCCCGGCACCTTGTGCAACCCCTATCCCGTTGTAGATTGTAAGCTCTTTTGAGCAGGGTCACCTTCATTTCTTGCTTTATTTATTGTATTTTTTTTTCACATTGATTCTATGCCTATTGTTTTGTATCCAATTATTGTACTTTATTTGTTCTCTATTGTAATTACTTACTGTATATTTTCTGTACTCTAACCCTACATTGTAAAGCGCTGCGGAATATGTTGGCGCTATATAAATAAAGCATTATTATTATTATTATTATTATCCGGTCCACAAGGCCTATACAGGTGACACATCCCTGTATTGCTGAGCAATGTTTAACCTTGAAATGCTAGGCCAGGTCCTGTTCCAGACAGGACAGGGACAATTGTTGCCATTTTCTTGTGGTCTAACCCTTTGGGAACAGTGAGGTTTCTTGTTGGGGCCTCCTTACTGTGTGTTATGATTTGAGCAGGGCTCTCTGAGTGACATGCTTATACCTATGTGTCATCCTTCTTTTACTCCTCCTCCTCTTGTTACCCAATGTAGAAAACTACGGCCACTTTTCCCCTGTGACTCATCCATCTGTCAACTCAAAGTCAGTTTCACTCACCTCTGAAATTTTAGGTGAATTTTAACCACCTTCTATGGCTACTTTCACATAACGATTTTTGTAAAATCCGATGCAGTCCGATATAAATCGAACAGCATCGGATTCTTCTGATGCCTGGAATCGGATGCCAAATAGGCATCCGATTCTGACATTTTATCTGATGCCCGCCCTCCTGTCACCTCGCTCCCTGAGCTATCACTGTCTCTCCCCCGGTACTCCCGCTTCTCCCCTCTACTGCCCGGTCCTCTCCTCTTCTCCCCTGTCTCTCTTCTCTGATCCCCCCGTCCTCCCCTCTTCTTCCCCGGTCCTCCAATGTGGTCCCCCGGTCCTCCCATGTGTCCTCCCGTGGTCCTCCATGTGTCCTCCCTCGGTCCTCGCATGTGTCCTCTCGCGGTCCTTCAATGTGGTCCCCCCATGTGTCCTCCCCGGTCCTCCAATGTGGTCCTCCCATGTGTCCTCTGGTCCCCCGGTCCTCCCATGTGTCCTCCTCCTCTCCTCCAATCTTTTCTCACCTGTCCACGACTCCTGCACGGTCCCGCGCGTCTCCGGTGTCTCCCGGTGTCTTGCTGTTCAGTGCTGCCAAGACCTCGCATGACGTCACAATCACATGACTGCTGGGTATTGGTTACTGGCGTTCATGTGATTGTGACATCACAGCAGGTCCTGTCTGCACAGACAGCAAGACACCGGAAGACACCGGAGATGCGCAGGAGATGCCGGGGGCCTCGTGGACAGGTGAGCATAGATTTTTTTTATTTTTTTTAACCCCTTACTTCACTTTTAGGAGCTATTTTAGTGTACTGAGCATGCTCAGTACACTACAATCGGGTCCGAGGAGACATCAGATGTTTCCTCGGACCCTTCTCCATAGGGCCCCATGTTAAATTGATCGGGTCGGTTCGGATGTGCACTAAATGGCATCCAATTCGGTCCGATCCGATTCTGTCAGATTTTATTTTCGGTGCAAAAATCGGAGCAAACTGAACTTTGAGATCCTTAAAAGTGAATAAAGAAAAAAGCAGCAAAAATGGAGCAAGAAAAGCAGCAAAAAAACAGGAAAACCAGTGTTTTGGCTGCAGGTTTTTTTTTTTTTTTACTGCTACGCGATCAGGTGTTGGCTGCAGAAAAAAGCAATATGTGAACATACTCTTATACTTCACTGAAAATCAGCAATATATTGTCTAAACGTGAGAGCAAATAATTTATTTTTAAGTCATAATGGTCTTTTAAGCATTCTTCTCTTTGACTTAAACATTTTTGTAAAATTGTAAATCCACTTACCAGGACTTTGTTGCTTTGCTTGGTTATTGTCACTATACGACCTTCTCCACTTGCTTGATCAGAGTTACACTGTGTTATTCTAATATCCACAATGTCCTCAAAGTGACTAAATGGCTGCCATAACTGCAAAAGAAATACCTATTGTTATTTTCTTTCATTTAAGTAATGTAATTTTTTTTTTTTTAGAAATTGTGGCATAAATGGTGATCCTATGTCTTATTCCACCTAAAGGTACCATCACATGCCGCAATCTCGGCTGGCAATATGCGGCGATCTAACGTCCGCGCTCACGGTTTTCATGGTCGCCTCAGATCGCCAATGGCGGCATCACATGCCGCAATTTCACCCAGAAGCTAAGGCGATGTGTCGCTCCGGACATCGCCTCCCCTATAGCGGAACCAATCTTGCCTAATTCCATCGCCGCTTCACACGACGCAATCTCAAAGGCAAAGTGGGCGTACATGTTCAGCGCGGCGAGGAGATAGGTGTGCCACAGTGGTGTATACTACACCCCATACACACTCATTGGACAACGCAACAGCATTACGATTGGTCAGCCTGTCCTGGGAGGCTGGCTAATACATGATGCCAATGTCTATCGAAGTGTGCACTGAGTTTGCGGACGGTTGTGTAGCTGAAGATGTGTGTGGTGCTGAACGGACAGCTCTTCAAATATGGCGCGGTGTCAACTGACAGCCAATGGGAACACAGTAGCCCACACCAATCATCTCAGACGGGGCGCAGACTTCAGCACGCTGAGGCACGCCTACGGGAAATCATAGGCAACGCTCTTTCCATCATTATCGCCCTGTCACACGCCACAACACGGAAATATCGCCTTAACGATTGCGGCTGATTACTGAGCACTGTTCAGGAATCAGGCAACGGCCGAGGGGCGATATATCACTGCAAAATTCCCATATCACACACCGCAACCATGAGACAATTTCACGGCGATTTCTCCAGGGCGACATATCGCCTTTATGATTTCCAGGTGAGATTGCGGCGTGTGACGGTACCTTAAGAGTTTACTACATAGGGTTGAATGAGTGGAGATATAAAAACTCAGTTCATGAGGAGCAAGGTACAGAAATAGACTTTAATAACTAGAATTGTTAGCAATGTAATTCAATAGTTATTATAAAGGTGCCACATAAGGTTTCATTCACACATCTGTGAAAAACAATGTACTAGTGTATTCAGTGGTTTGGATAAGAGATGGGCAAACTTTCCCCGAACATGTTCGCCAATTTCAAATTTGACATGAACATTGATGATTCGGTTCGTGATCACAAAACCCAAGCAATTTGCTAAAAAAAAATCACTGAACGCAGCTCTGTTGGGCTAAAAGTTTGAAATTTTAAAATGTCCCTAAAACTTTTCTTGAAGGTTTGGGGCCAAAACGCTTGCCGGAAGAAGCGGTGGCTGAGAACACCCTTAACCAAAGGTTATGTGTGTTGTTCACAGTCATCGGGTCTATTGGGTTCTTTCAACCTGTAGAATTTAATGGAGTTTTAAAAGAAAGTTTTTAAGCTTCCTTGAGTTTCCAGGTGTTGGGACATGGTCACATGTAGACTGTCTCTTTGAATTGCTGCAGTAGTTAAATGGAGTTAATTTCCTTTTGTCTAATAATGGTTAACATCTCTGGCTCTGCAGTACCAGATTGTGAGTGTTACGTGTAGACTACTTTGCAGTCTCTGTGAATTGCTCTACAGTAATTAAACGGAGGTAATTTCCTTTTGTCTATTAAGGGTTAATTTCTGTGGCACTGCACTACAAGTTGCTCAGTGTACCAGGTGATTTGGTTGTCCATTCCCCTAGGTACAGTGTTCATTTTAGGACATGGTCATATCTCAAAGTCAAACAACAAAAATACCTTCTGATGCCTGACAAATGACAATGAGAATGGTCATATCTCAAAGTTTGAGAACTGACAACTGACAATTGACACCTGAGAACTGACAATTGACAACTGACAACTAACATATGACAACTGAGAACTGAGAATTGACAACTGACAACTAACAAATGACAACTGAGAATTAACAACTGACAACTGATTCTCATACTTGAGTTTTGATCCTCTTCCCTTGACTCTTGTCCAGAGTCAAATTGATTTTTGTACACACTGAGAAGTTTAGTATTTTAATCAAAGAAAATCACCGCTTACCATTACCAAACTGAATGGTACAGTGGATAAAGCCACTGTCTATGGACTCCATGGTTCAGAACCAGTATTTGACATTTTGTTTATGAATTATGCTGGTTACTAGACAACTTTCTGTCGAATTTCACTTTTAACATTAAAAGTGAAATAAGGGTGAAAAATTGTCTATTAACCAGCATAATTTATTTTAAAAAGTTTTACAATTACACCATTCATTTAGCTGATAGTAAGAAGTGATTTTCTTTGACTTAGAGTCTAAACATGCAGACTTACTGCCATCCTCCAAGCCAAATTGAGCTCATCTCTGATTTTAATGGTTGATACTTGATTTTTGATACCTTACTTCTGACTCCTGATATCTGATGCCTGACTATTCTCAAGTTTCAACCATCAGAAGAAAAACAATTTTTGTACACACTGAAAATTCGTCAAGCCAAAAAAATCACCTCATATGAGCATCTAAATGAATGGTGTAAAAGCTACTGACTATGAAAGTGTTCTGGGTTCAAAACCAGTTCTTGATAATTTTTTTTTTGTCCATTATGCTGGTTAATAGACAATTTTCAGCCATATTTCACTTTTAATATTAAAAGTTAAATATGATAGAAAATTGTCTAGTAACTAGTATAATTTATTGATTTTGAGCATACATGTTACTGTAGATCTATTTCAAATTAAGCAAACTTTAAAAACCTTTTTATTAGAAATGCTTAAAAACGAGCTTGGTAACTCGTCAGACAGACAAACAATACCAGACAAACACAAAACAGATAAGGCACTTCAATTGTCCTGACTCACCGTGGCCGGGACTCCGGTTTAGACAGGCGATGCTTCCTTCCTCCTTGTCACGGGTGGACCGCGCCTGCCGGTAGTGGGGCCCGGTGAAGTGCAGATCAAAGCATTTAAGACGTCTTGCGGAAACAGATTAAAGGGGTTTTTAATTTTATTCGTGACGCCACCTATGAGTAGATTCGGTAAGGACTACCGACGCTGCGGAGCCCCCGGGGGATGGATAGCAGCAAGATGTTACGCTCCCCACAGGCTGAGTGGTGTCCTCGGAGGCTGGAGCTGCTCAAGATGTTGTGCGGCAGCTGCGGTTACCTTGTAGTGCGGACGGACATGTCATAAGGAAGCACAGACACAGAAAGTCTCTGCAACGGGTCTTTACTGTAACCAGCAGGCAGTACATGGCATACAGTGGTTGAGTAGTAGACCAGGTGGACTCAGCAGTGATAGTGTCCCTTAGAGATCCGCAGTGTTCCTCCATTCTACCTACTTAGTTTGCCAGTGTCGCCCGGGAATACCAGGTCGGGTACGGGGAGGCTGCTTCAATACCCTATCCATGATGTACGTTCCGGATGCTTTGGGGAGCCTTGGATCCCTCAGTGGGTACACCGCTGGTTAGACGACTGGAAACTGGCTGGTGGTGGGGTGCTCCTGTGAAGCTGCTCCTCCACTCTTCTGGTTCGCGTGGCAGAGGTGAACTGCTGCCAGCTTCGGTACCAGTGAACCGGCTGTGAGTTGTGGGCACGGGAGTCTTTTGGGAACCCGTGTAGATAATGCCCAATCCCGGTGGTTAAGGCCTCAGGTGCTGACACCCGACCGGTGACGGCCCAGGGGCCCGCACGGGGTGCGGAGCCCCCGCTCCTCTCCAAGTTCTAGTCTGCTCTTGTCAGGTTCTAGATCCTTTCTCTTCTCTAGATTATTGACTAAGTTCTACTACACTACCCTAACACTCCACCCCCCAGGACCTATGATTGGTCCCCTGTTCTAGGTGTTGTATGTTGGGTTGGATCTCTATGTTAACCGGATCATTGCTGAGTCAGAGGATATTGCGGCTGCATTTGTGGCTGCAATACCCTCTTGTGACACACTCGTTGCGGGGTGCCACACTCCCCCTTGGTTGAATACGCTTGTCCCCAAGCGTCACACTACTCACATTACAGAGGTTTTTATATTTTATAACAGGTAATACACTTTTATTAATGACAAGTCATTGTAGGCATAAAAGTGAGGTACATAAACAGGTTAACACATTGCGCGGACCCGGCGGGCGGTCGGCTGTCCTTAGAATAAAAGTTCAGGCTGTAGCCGCCAAGTCGCGGTGTTACGGTGCAAACAGGAAGAAGTCTCTTTTAGTAGCAAAGTTCAAACAACAAAGTCACTTATGGAGGGCAGTGTTCCGGACCCGTATAGCGAACCACCCATCACGGCATATATGGCGCTCATAGGTTACTATGTCCCCTCTATACAAGTCTCGGCTTGGATGACCTCGCGGTAGGTGCGATTCCACATCACGACGCCCCACAAATACTTCAGTACTCAGACCCTCCTCCCTTACGAATCCCCACCCGGTGGATAAGTTAAATGTGCTTACCCACCCGGTTTTACGGAATTGTTCAGGCAATGGAGATTGGCGGCGGGCCTCGGCGCGAGCCTGCATGTTAGCTTGCAGTCGAGTGTGCCACTCGTCTCTCCGGATACGACGTACCTCTTCGTCGGAGTGATGCGGCGTGTGGATCAAGTCACTACGGCGTGCTGGTTGTTGAACCGCTCGAGCTTGGTGGGCAGTCTGGAGTGGAGCCCGGTTTAACGGAACCGGAGAAGATGCTGTTGCGGCGGCACCCGACCAGTGCACCCGAGCTGATCGCCCGGCAGAAGGGTTCCTTGTGTCTCCCCAGGCGAACCCGGTGTAGAGATCCTCAGCTGGACTGTAGGTCTCCTCGTCATCCTCCTCGACCTCTCCTTCGATGACTACGTCGGGCTGCTCGGCTGACGAAAACGATGGGATGGAATCCTCTGGATCGGTGGGTGGCTGTGCTGCAAAGTTCTCCTCGGGATCGTTGTGCAGGACTTCCAGGCTGCCAGCCTCTTCTTCTGTAGCAGCGGGAAGTGGTGTTTCAATCCCGGTCACCAGGTAGGCCTCTGTATTTGCAGAGGAGGCCTCCGGTTCAGGGGAGAAACAGGCGACAGTCTCGGTATTGTTGAAACTAGTCGCGGGTTCCTCAGGTGGAACCAGGTAGATGTCAGCTTCTTCGTGGGAGCGTATTGGAAGCTCCGGCTCTGGAACGGGGTCGGCTGCGGTTTCGTCCGCTGGAACGGGTCGAGCTGTGGTCCTCACGGGAATGATACAGTCTATTGGCTCCGGTGACGAAGCAGGACAGGTGGTGGGCGACGGTGAGGCTGTTGAAAAGCTGGCGATGTTGTCTGGGCTTGGAGAAGCTGTACCCGGTCGGCTCTGCTGCATCGCATGATGGAGTCTTCTGCCTAGGGTCACGCTCCAGCTGCGAATCGTCCATTCCACTGTCTCAAGCTGTCGCACCCGGAGGTCTTGCAGAGCCTCTAGCCAGAAGTCGGGGCTGCCGTCTATGGTAAGGGCAGGATCCGGACCCGGTTGGCCTATGGCTGCTCTGGCCTCTGCCTCGACCTCCCGCATTAGGTCTTGGAGTCTCGTGCTGGCCATTCTCTTCTTGGAGGGAAACCACACCCGTTCAACCGGTAAGCGTTCTGGTAGAGCTGGTGAAGAAGTCTGTCTGACACTCCCATTTCCTCTGGGCTTTTGTAGTCTAATCGTGGGAAAAGTCTTTGGGGTCCGCCCCCATGGTTGATTCGAGCAATCAGGGCGGACAAAGAGTTTGGCGCCTTTTGTCTTTAGCCCTCCCACGATGAGGGGGGGGGTCGACTCACTCCTGGGCTTGCACGTGGCGGCTTCTTGTGGCGGGAACGCCATCTTGGGCGCCATCTTGGCCCATTGGTGAAAAGGCGGGAAAGTTCTTTTAGGGACGAACAAAGTCCAAATTGTAGACAATAAAGTCCATTTTAAGCACAATATACCCGTTGGGTAACGGGCCTGCTCGTATCCTGTTCGTGACGCCATTTTCTGACTCACCGTGGCCGGGACTCCGGTTTAGACAGGCGATGCTTCCTTCCTCCTTGTCACGGGTGGACCGCGCCTGCCGGTAGTGGGGCCCGGTGAAGTGCAGATCAAAGCATTTAAGACGTCTTGTGGGAACAGATTAAAGGGGTTTTTAATTTTATTCGTGACACCACCTATGAGTAGATTCAGTAAGGACTACAGACGCTGCGGAGCCCCCGGGGGATGGATAGCAGCAAGATGTTACGCTCCCCACAGGCTGAGCGGTGTCCCCGGAGGCTGGAGCTGCTCAAGATGTTGTGCGGCAGCTGCGGTTACCTTGTAGTGCGGACGGACATGTCATAAGGAAGCACAGACACAGAAAGTCTCTGCAA
Source organism: Allobates femoralis (assembly GCA_033576535.1). NCBI lineage: Eukaryota > Metazoa > Chordata > Amphibia > Anura > Aromobatidae > Allobates > Allobates femoralis. Next base: position 19,631 of record JARQOC010001518.1, read on the forward strand.
CGGGTCTTTACTGTAACCAGCAGGCAGTACATGGCATACAGTGGTTGAGTAGTAGACCAGGTGGACTCAGCAGTGATAGTGTCCCTTAGAGATCCGCAGTGTTCCTCCATTCTACCTACTTAGTTTGCCAGTGTCGCCCGGGAGTACCAGGTCGGGTACAGGGAGGCTGCTTCAATACCCTATCCATGATGTACGTTCCGGATGCTTTGGGGAGCCTTGGATCCCTCAGTGGGTACACCGCTGGTTAGACGACTGGAAACTGGCTGGTGGTGGGGTGCTCCTGTGAAGCTGCTCCTCCACTCTTCTGGTTCGCGTGGCAGAGGTGAACTGCTGCCAGCTTCGGTACCAGTGAACCGGCTGTGAGTTGTGGGCACGGGAGTCTTTTGGGAACCCGTGTAGATAATGCCCAATCCCGGTGGTTAAGGCCTCAGGTGCTGACACCCGACCGGTGACGGCCCAGGGGCCCGCACGGGGTGCGGAGCCCCCGCTCCTCTCCAAGTTCTAGTCTGCTCTTGTCAGGTTCTAGATCCTTTCTCTTCTCTAAATTATTGACTAAGTTCTACTACACTACCCTAACACTCCACCCCCCAGGACCTATGATTGGTCCCCTGTTCTAGGTGTTGTATGTTGGGTTGGATCTCTATGTTAACCGGATCATTGCTGAGTCAGAGGATATTGCGGCTGCATTTGTGGCTGCAATACCCTCTTGTGACGCACTCGTTGCGGGGCGCCACAGTCCGATCACCAGTAAACCACCACACTGGAATTTACATACAGAGCAAAAGATGGCCTAGAGTACAAATATCTGCATACCCATAGTCAACCTTACCATGGTAAATATTGCACTATGTTCAGATACATAAATCAATCATAAAAGAAATCAGATTGCTCTCAATCAAGGGGTCCAGGAGTTGATTAGGCAAGGTAAGAATGCAGCAGGGTAGATGCTTGTCAAGAGGAACTAAACCCCATATTGGTCCCTGCATAAAAAAAATAAACATACTGACACTCATACACACAACTACCGCCCTTGCAAGGGCAGTCCACAGCTGCTCCCTAACCATGCACCCTAATCATGTCCCTATAGTCCTTATCCCAGCATAATTCATAAAAATAATGTCAAATACTGGTTCTGAACCCAGAACCCTAGAGTCCATAGACAGTGGCTGTATCCATTGTACCAATGTTTGGCAGTGCTAAAGTGGCTGTCACACGCAACGATTTTAAGCCCGATATCGTTTAAGCGATCTCCTTTTTGATCGCTTAAGCAATATCGTTTTGCCATCGTTGCATGTAATCAAGCGATTTTACTATGTAAAATCGCTTGATCGTGACATCGCAGATCTGAGCTCCGGAGCTCAGATCTTGCGATGAACGATTTAACAATCTGCCTCATCGTGGTGTGTGACACCACGATGAACCATCTCTCAGCAGCAGAGCCAATGCTGGGAGATGGTATCTATGGTACATGTCGGGTTACTAAGCGCCGCACGGCGCCTAGTAATCCGATGTGTACCATAGTAACCAGCGAGATCGCGGCTCCACATCGCTGGTGAGTCTGTCTGTGTGACATCTCACCAGCGATGTGAGCGATATTGTAAGCGATCGCGCGTGCACGTGATCGCTAACAATATCGCAAGAGATATCTGTGCGTGTGACGGCCGCTTAAGAGGTGATTTTCTTTGATTAAAAGATTAAACTTCTCAGTGTGTACTAAAATCACTTTGACTCTTATCAAATCTCAAGCATAAGAATCACTTGTCATTTGTCAATTCTCAGATCTCAGTTGTCAGTTCTGAGTTGTCAATTCTCAGATCTCAGTTGTCAGTTCTCAGACTTTGAGATATGACCATTCTCATTGTCATTTCTCAGGTATCAGACAGTATTTCTGATGTTTGACTTTGAGTTATGACAATGTCCTAAAATGAACACTGTACCCCAGCCTTTAAGTAGTGCCATGACCATGATCAGCTGGTATCGTTGAAAGAGTTCATTCACTCTTTGACCTGTGAGCTGGGTTATGTTGTGTGCAGTTTCTGCTGAAGTTTTCAGAAGCTGTCTTTTCCTTGGAGTTTCTGTTCCTATCCCAATCCCTGGGTGGAGTTGCAGTGATTATCCTGGTCCCTGGGTGGAGGTGAGGTGGTTATAGCCTAGGGCTGGTCGGGAGCAGGGCAAGGGTGGCGGGCAAAGATCCTAACCTTTAGAGGTACTTCTGGGAACAGTGTCAGTTAGGGACCCCCAGTCTAAGGGTCAGACTAGTTCCCCTGATCAACTTTAGCCCCTCACGGCTTCCATAATCTTTCATCCATTGTAGCCAACTGTAATATTTTCAATGACCTACCATTTTACTGAAGTCCATATGGCTTCAACACAAGCTTTTGCACACCTGATATGGGAAATCTCTGAGGAGGTTTTTGATTTGCATAACCAGGTGGTGCAGCAGCTACAACAAGTTGCTGGGTATCTGGCCATGGCTCACTCTCTGGTTGTGTGAGAACCCAATATATCTCTCAGTTAGAGATTTTCGGGAGGGAGGAATACATTTATAGTGTTCAAAGAGGCAGGTAAGTTATACTTCAAGCTCCGCCCTCATTCTTCGGTGAGTGAGGAACAGCGAGATTAATCTTTCCCTTCTTAAAGTGGATCTTTGCGGTCGGTGGATTAATTTTTTGCAGCTTTGGCCTTGGTACATGCTGACCCTAATGGCATTTCCTTGGCTGAGTCTAAACTACATAAGCCCAGGCAGGGAGCGTGACAGGCCGAGAAGTATTGCTCAATATTCAGGAGATGGGCCACTGACACTCAGTGGAAAGACCCTACCCTTAGGAAACAGTTTTGTCTGGGTTTGTCAGATAGGCTGCAAAACTCTATGACTCTGTATGCTGCTCTGGAGTCGTTAAAGGCTGCTATGTCCCTTACTATCAAGTTGAACATATGCCTTAGCGAAAGACTTGGACAAACCTTGCCCCGGTGATCATCCCTCCCGAGGACTTCCACGTGTAGGATTTGAGGTACCTAAGCAGTTTGGGAATGTAACTTCTCATGCTAGTCCATGTGTGGTTCATTAGATTGGGGGATCTTGCTTCTATTGTGATCAAGTTGATCATTTTATTAGGGTCTGTCCACATCATTCTAAACCCGTTACTCAGCAGCTGAAGTTCTTTGAGGATAAGTGCCTGAGTGCCACAGTCTTTGCTGTGTTGGCTCGTATGTCTCCAGTGGAGGTAGTTAAGCACCTAGTGAAAAATAGGGGTAAAACTCAACCTACACCTCAGATCGATGCTAGACCTAGGTGTTATCCTGAGAAGAGTAAAAGAGTGAGGGTGGTGACTTTCACTAATTGTCCTGCGGGAAAGTCTCCACTGTTTTTCCTCCTAAGAAAGTATTCTCTATCAGTAACTGGATGAATGTGAATAAACATTCAGGTCCAGACCTGAGTGTGGAAGATTTTGTGTAGGTGTTGTCCAAGCACGTTAGGTGGAGGTGTGCAGCTAGGGCCTCTAGTTCTGGAGTTATTGGTCCATTTAGGGTATTAGCCATATTCAACTCTTTGTTGTTCCAGCTCAAACTACCCCAGTGCTAAATATCTGTAATATCTTCCACTGGTCATCACTCAGGAAATTCAGACTGCTTCCTGATGGGCTCAATTTAGGGTCCAGAGGTCCCTCATAAAGGGGGGTACTGTCACGTATAGACTGCTCTGCAGTCTCTGTGAATTGCTGCAATAGTTAAATGGAGTTAATTTCCTTTTGTATATTAAGGATTAACTTCTATGGCTCTGCAGTACACAGCTGTGTTATGCTGTATAACGTTTCTGCTGGAGATTTCAGAAGTTACCTTTTTTTTGGAGTTGCTGTTCCTAGCCTAATCACTGGGTGGAGTTGCTATGATTATCCTGGCCCCTAGGTGGAGATAAGAGGGTTATAACCTGGGGCTGGTCAGGAGCAGGGCAAGGGTGGCAAGCCAGACATTCTCACCTTTAGAGGTGGTTCTAGGAATGCGGTCAACTATGTATCCACAGTGTAAGGGTCAAAGTAGTTCACCTGACTTCCTTTAGCTCATTACTGCCAGTCTGCTTCCATAATCCTTCGTCGGTTATAGCCACCCGTGACAGACACCTGCAGACTGTCAATTTTTGGAACAGTGCCAGGTGTGGCAGCAGCTGTGAAATCCAGGAACCTTAAAATCTCTTTTAAACATCCCATTAAGAGAGCTTTAAATTTTTTGTTTATATTTTTTTTTCTATTTTGCTTCTTTTTTTAAAAAAAAAAAAAAAAAGGAAATCTTTGTTTTGTTTTTTTTGTTTTGAGAGGAAATCTTTATTATTGCTGAGGATCAGCAATGTGCAATGCCACCTCTTCTACACTTGTCCGCCAGCAATTCAGATAAAAATAGCATATATCTATGATATGCTTAACATCCATGGTCTTATAGGTCTGTTCTCGGTCATGAAGCACCATAGTATGGATATTGCTTCTTGGAAATGTGCACTTCCTTTATTTAATTTCATTCCATAATTTAGAATTCAGATTTTGGCATGTGCACAAGTGTGTTATTATAGCATTGGACCTGTCCATGCATTGCTCAATTGCCTTATTCAAAATTGAATTGGTGGTGAGCTGAAATTTTTTTTTATTTTTCTTATTTCTCCTCCAAATATGTCAAGCTTTAATAATTACTCCCCCCCCAAAAGAAAGCCCAGGTGTTACCTGTGGCCTTGGGAATGGGATTTGTAGATCAGGTGAATTCTGCTGCCCAACCCAAGGAAGGATTTATGAAGGAGCTAGGTAACAAGATTGAGCAAACAGTAATATCATTTAAATGATTAGATCCCAGTGCTGGAAAGGCAAAGGAAATATGCTTCCCAATGTAGGACAGCGCCACCTTGGGATTGCCATACAACACAGCAACACTGTGCTACCGTGTTCCTGCAGTCCGCACTTTGGAGACCTGATGGATCCACCCCAAGAGATGTCTGGTCTGGTAGATGGATCTTCCTTACCACCCCAAGGGCCAAGGGCGCTTCACTGCAACTGGAGCAGTCCACAGAGGAGATTCCCACCTATGTGAGCTGGAGTACGACTGTGCTCCTCACTTTGGGCCTGATATGCAGCAAGCTCAAGATACAGTGCTATACCTACATGCCTGAAGAGGTTTCACTGGAACGGAGCTCAGAGTCAGGAGGTCAGCTGTTCCATATACCAGCCAGGAGTCAGACCACCATAGGTCAGTGGCAGAATCTTGCAGCAAGCCTGGCCTTATTAAACCAGCAGCTGGTGCTGCAGCCAGTGGATTGGCAATCAAGGAGGAGGATGAGGAGGAGGTAGTAGGGGGAGAAACCCCTGTTTCCCTGCCTTCTGTAGCACCCCCACCAGAGGCCTTCTTCACCTTGGAGAATGCCATGTCCCACCCTCTCCCAGCAACAATCTTATATGGCATAAACCACCCCCGTCATTTGTCATTTATGGAAGAAAATAAGCTGTCAGATGCCTTCGCTCGAGAGTGGTTGCAGGTACCTAACTATAGGGGGGACTGGTGAAAGGTGCTATGTAAACTAGTCCACTCTGCTGTGTGACCATCTGCCTTCATGACTCCGCACCCTCTATGTTGGAAAAGTGGTCACCTTCAAGAAGGTGAAGGGCAGCAAGGGGTGTAAGTCGGGTTGCCACCGCAGAGAAATTCCTGCTGGCCAGGCCTGAACTTGTTAGCCAGCCAACTGCAATGAAACCCCTAGGGGCCAGAGATCCTAAAGGACCTATCTGGGTTACCCAAGATCTTCTGGAGTATATTAGAGGGGGTGGCCATCCCCTAATTCCTTCATCCTCTTCTCTAGCGATGGCCATGATGCAATGTACTGGGGGTCAGGTGGTGGTGGAGAATGTCCCGGAGAAGCCCCTGCAACTACAGTGTCAAATGGCCATCCATGGTAGTGATCAAAAAGCTGCTACTGTCTTTTTACTCCAAATAAAGAGGACTGCCCTACAAAAAGACCTGTTATTCAGTTGCTGATGTTGCCCTGTTGGCCGGATAAGGACTGTTTGGAGTTCTGAGAAGAGGGCCAGTTTTTTTGTTAATTTTTTTTTTCCCCTTCCCAAGTTCAGTGCCCATTGTGCTTCCCCCTGTGGGATTAGCTGGACTGCAGACCTGCTTAGCCTGTGCTAAGTGCCTATTTTAAAATGATTGGTATTTGTGTAACATAAATGTGAAAAATTACATCATGTACAAATATGTGCTTTTTTAATTTGCTACAGTAAAGCTTGTGTGATGGACTATTTGTACAAAGTAAAAGGTGCTTTGATACTCCCCTACAGATCCTGGAGAACAAGCCACAGGCCTCTGACCTGAAGTTGTGAGGTATGGAAATGAAAGAAATTACACACAATCCTGTAGAACAGGGCTGGGCAAATCCAGGCCTCAAGGGCCGCAAACAGTGCACCGGTTCAGGATTTATTTAGCATTGCACAAGGTGTTGGAATTATCATCTGTGCAGGTGATTAAATTACCATCTGTGCAATGCTAGGGAAATCCTAAAAACTTGCTATCACGCTTCTGGAGGAAGGTGCCCTAGAGTGGACCCACTGGGCCGTGGTATCGAGCTCACCTGGGTGAACTGGTTCTAGTTGATCCAGCCCCTATACAAGGATTGTTAGGGGCAAGCCCAGGGGGTCTAAATACCACAGTGGCCGATACCAGAGGGGCGGCTCGCAGGGTTAACCTAACGGAGGTATGGCAGAGAAGAGCCGGAGGTACCAGAGCTCGGGATATGGACAGGACGGTGGGCTGGGAGAATACCCACGAGCAAGAGCGCACAAGGAGGGTTTAACTAACAGCCAGATATGCACAAGGCAACTAACACAATAATCAGTGGAGGCGGCCTGATATACCGGAGGACGGACAGCTATTGGCCAAGGGGAGTGTCAGGTTGAGCCGTGCCGTCCCCTAGATTCACAGGGGAGGAGCGCGCCTGCGCCCAATGCATCGCTCATTACACCGTCTATTGTAGTGTGCTGGTGTGCAAACCTCGGTAACCGGCAGACAGGAAGGAAACCCGGCGACGGAAACTACACTAGAATTTCAAACTAGGTTTGGGCAACACAGGTACACAATCAAAAAGAAAAGAATGAATCTCCCTGTCCCAAAACATTTTACGGAGTTTAAACATACTGAAAGAGATCTAAAATTTTGTATAATTGATATGGTGTTACCAGTAAGAAGGGGAGGAGACAGAGCGAAGTTGCTACACATAAAAGAATTACAGTGGATTCGAAAATTGAAGACACTAAAACCTAATGTTTACATGTTGATTATAACCAAACCGTGGCCCTATCATTTGCTTAGTAATAGGATATGTGTATAATATTTAAACACTTGTCACAATAATTGGAACTGTTGAATTTCATTAATTGTATGCTTTTATATTCCTTAAGTAACATGCACCATGGATTGGATGTGAAGGTGTGTCCAAACTTTTGGTCTGTACTGTGTGTATATATATATATATATATATATATCCTTTTTTTATATGTATTCTCTCATACCAGTTCTTGCCAAATCTTTGTTTCACCTAAAAAGGCAGTATTAGGTCAAGAACCAGTTCTTGCTAAATTGTTTCTCCTGAAAATGCAGTGTTAGGCCTCAAACTAGTTATTGCAAGATCTTTCACTTTCCCCTAAAAAGGCAGTGTTAGGTCTCAAATAAGTGCTTTCCAATTTTGTGTGCATAAAATATGAGTGGAAAATCTCATGATCTTGGTGGTGGAAAGGTGAAGGGGAAATAGGTTGTTAGAAAGAGGAGTAAGCTTGGTGCTAAAGGTGTACCTGGGTAGGTGCCACTGCTAATATAACTGAAAGTAGAACTGACCAAACATTGGCTCGTTGTATCCCAAGCGAAGTGACAACTCCTGTTACTGGATGGCCTACTCCAGTCTCTTTGTTTGCCAGCAGCAGAGCAAAATCAGTTGTGGATGAGGCCAGAAAGAGCTTTTGCCCTAGTTCATGGCAAGTGCTGCATCAAGTGGCCTGTCCTGCTGTTTCTACTCCTCAACAACACAAACAGTACTTAGGCTGCCTTCACATTTGCGTATGGGAAGGCAGCGTATTGCTGCGTTCCCATACGCAGTCAAACGCATGCGCACTGCGTTCCTATGTTTAACATAGGAACGCATGGTGCCTGCGTTTGCTACGTTCGGGTGCGGATGCGGACGATATCTGCTGCTTCCGGTGTCCAGCATCCGCACCCGGGACGCAGCATGTTGGGTTTTTTTGTGCGTTTGGGGAGCTTGGACAATCAGCAAGCGTCCCCAAGCGCACAAAAAATGCATTGGCTTCAATGGGTCCGCAGTGTCCTCTGCATGACACCGCAGGAGAACGCTGCGGACCCATTGAAAAATCTCCCGGTGGCCGCCGGTGATGTCACAGGAGCTCACCGACGGCCACCGGGAGATCAGCTGACCCTCTGCTGTCCTCCTCCTCCCCGCCGCCTGTAATCTCCTAGCGATGTCGGCGGGGAGAACAGCTGATCTGAAAGCTGTTTGAATCTTCCCGCGCCGACATCTCCTCTCAGTGTCGGCGCGGGAAGATTCAAACAGCTGTAAAAGATCAGCTTTTCTCCCCGCCGACAGTCCCGGAGCTTACCGGCGGCCGGGGGGCGGAGATCTCCGGCGCTGATCTCCACCCCCGGCCCGCCCACGGACAGCGCCGATTGGCTGCCGGGCTCCATAGTGATGTGTCCGCAGGCGGACATTATCCGCTGCGGACACATCATTTGGACCCTGCTTTTGACAGCGTTTGTGTCTGCATGCCATCAGCATGCAGACACAAACGCTAATGTGAAGCCAGCCTTACTTCACAGGTGACGTTCCAATTACCTATGTGTCACCCTGTGTCACAAGTCTCCAACTGCTCAAGTGATTGTGGGGAAACACAGATGAGCAATTCTGCAGAGATGTTCACACATTCAATTCTATGGACATCAGATGTCTGCTCCAAAGATTCACATACCCCACAGGAGGAAAGCATCTAAACCGATGCTCATATACAAAAATTGGAGTAATTTCACATACTACATTTTTAGTGCAAAAAATAACCTTAATTCTTTTATAAACACATAAAATTAACATAGACAATATTAAAATTCGTAAGTGTCTACAGCAATATATCCAGATTAGATACACAACAGTACAGTGTCCAATATATTGACAATTACATGTAAGAACAACATGTAAATATATATATACATCTATGAATCTCAAAATGTTCTCTCTATGTGGGATCAGTTAAGAGTTCTGAGAGACAGTACTATCATGCAGCAACTTGGGTCTCTCCCATATGTAAGGCAAATACATGCCTGCATTCAGTGCTCATTTAACCTACAACCACTAGTGGTGGACCTACTCAAGGGCAAACTTACACACACGCATTGAATGGCTCATGTACTCAACCTGTTTGTCCAGGAATTCCTTTGCCACTATCCTGGCCTGGATGAGCTACTGCACAAGTCACGGTCACTGTGTGCTCACTCCTACCATTCTCACCCCACGGCTCATCGACTAGCATCGCTACAGAGGACTTTCGGACAACCGGTTTGATATGGTGATGGCCCTACATGGTGGAATTCCTCTCTGCATATGTTTCAGCAACTGTGGTAGCAGCAACAAGTAATGACATATACAGTGATTCAAAGGGAACCGAATGTGGTGCAAATAACGCTTGCAGAGTGGGCACAGATCAAGTACTTCTGCACCCTTCTGCACAGTTTTCAAATGGGTACTAAAATGGTTACCGCAGATGATGCTGTATCAGCATCACTATTCTAGTCATGTACATGCTGTAGCAATCTTTGAAAAGTCTGCGGGATGAGATGGTGGTACCACACGAAGAGGAGTTGGATGGAAAGGAGGATGTGGAAAGGATATCAATATCCAGTAATCCAGTTCTGGACTCTTGAATTGTGAGACAAAGTGCGCAAATAGGGTCTTATCTCCGCGTTGGATTAAAACATCTTCAAACCAGATACTCCGGCTTCTGGTCTTCCTTTCACAGCAGCGCGGATCGAACGACACCTCGTCCTACTACAACTAGTCCTGGACTCTTGTCACATAAAATGCCTGTCCGGATGGACACTCTCAGCCTTCTAGTCTAGCTAAAAATAAATGGCGACAACGGCAAATGGCAACTTCTTATATCCCTAGGGATATATGACTTTGGCAGCCAATAAAAGAAGGCAGCCAATGACACAAACCCTTGTGTCTTCAACTGCAGACCCAAAACATTGACACAGAAATTGGCGAGCAAAAAAATGAAGTCCAACACTACTCTGACCTCTCCACATCCCCTCCTATCATTAAGGACATTCCCGCCTGCTATCTTACACCCCCGTCAGAAGGTAGGAAAAAAGTATCACTTAAAGGGACACTGTCAGGTGATTTTTCAGTATGATACTAATATTACCTTTGAATAGCACCTGAGCAGACCATTTAAAAACATATAAAATCATTATTCTACCCTTCTTAGTTTCCATGTTATCAGGATTGTCAGACCCTGCAGAGAGCTGCTGCATTACTCCTGTCAATTATAAGCAGAGACAATTAGACCTAGCTGTGTTAAACTGACATGTAATTAGGCACTCCCTCTCAACAGCTCTCTCCTCCCTCCTCCCTCTCTCCTCTTTTCTCCGGGCACTGTGGTTTCACTTTTAGGCTGCGTTCACACGTGGCGTAATTGCTGTGTTTTTTGCGGGTGCGTTTTTACCCGCGACATTTTTGCATCGGTAAAAAAATGTGGTGCATTCACACACCAATTTTTTTTACGCCCACATTTTTTCCCCAAGAGGTGCAGGAGGAAGTGATGTCACACGGGGTAGGAAGAATCTTGTGTTCCTCCCCCCATGTGACATGTTGGGGCTGAAATTTTGCTTTCCCAGTGTAGCTACATACACTATGAAAGCAAAATAAAAGAGAAAACATGTAACAAAAATAAAAATAAATAAATACTTACCTCTCCACCGGCTCTCCGGGACCCGAGGTGAAGATGTCAGATCACTGCTATCGTGACATATCACCTAATCGCTACCGGCCAATCACGTTAGGTCCTGGCAGCGATCAGACGTCTTTCCCTCGGGCCCCGGACAGCCGGCAGAGAAGTATTTATTTTTTTTATTTTTAATACATGTTTTCTCTTTTATTTTCCTTTCACAGTGTTTATAGATACACCGGGAAAGCAGAACTTCAGCCCCAACACGTCACACGGAGGAGGAACACAGGATTCTTCCTCCCCACGTGTGACATCACATCCTGCTTTTCCTCATGCGACCGCGTTTATAGGCACAGGAATTGCGCATTGTCAGAACGGCGAAGCGTAATTCCAGCTCCTTATAATGGGGCCTATTGGAGAAACAATCGACATATTCATTCTTTTTACGCACGCGTATTTGGCTCCAATAGCACGGCCGAAAAAAGCGCAGCATCTGAACGGCAAAGGTGAATTTCCATTCACTTTGCTAGGAAACGCAGACACAGACACAGATGTGCTTTTGGGGAAAAAGTGTATGTAAAAAAATGAGAAAAATACGCAAAGTGTGAACGCAGCCTTAAGAGATCGATTGCAGGTCTGCCTTATATTATTACTGTGTTGAATTTGACCTCTTTAATGGCTGCAGACACAGAGAGGAGAGAGGAGAATAAAGCCCCCCCCTTCCCCATTGATGTCATGTGCTGGGATGTGACATGCATATTCATCTATGGGGAGTGGATAGCAGAGAACTAAGTGACAGATGGAATGAATCTCTTTATTTGAGGTTTACAGAAGATAGGAGGTGACTATAAATAGAAAAAATACATCAATACAGGGTCATTCCATGTCAAGTGAACCAATGATTATTACCTCTATATTTTTAATTCTTTTGAGATTTTGTTATTTGATAATAGCATGTCAGACAATGCAAAATGTGAAGAGAAAAATTTTTTAAAAAATTTATTTTTTTTTTAAATGATTTTCAAAGTTCGGAAAAAGTGTGAATTTCGCTGTTGCCTGCCTTTACGTTTCTCCTCATAACTAAGGCTAGGAATAAGATAGAGAGACAAAATAAACACCATTCTACTCAGAACTATACAAGCTTTCACCAGATATGTCACAAGAGGATCTTTGTTAATATTTTACCCATGTGATCGCAAGCGCAAAACTTTAAAACGTATTTCCGAAAAATCGGCGCGCTTTAAATATTTCAAAAACTGCCCATGTGTCTGCTTTGCTCTTAGCCACATCTGTACCAAATTTCAAGTTGGGATCGCAATGGGATCATATTTTAACATATTTTACTATTAATAGCGTCAATGGGTCATTCCATATCAAGTGATCTAAATATGAATATTTTTTTTTACCTGACGTCTTTAGATTTTTTTTTTTTTTTTCCTTTATGAAGTACTATTTTAGTTAATTACAAATTAAAAGTTTGGAATTTTTTTCTTCATCAGTTAATTTTTTACAGATTTTTAAAGTTTAAAAAAAGGGTGAATTTTGGCCTGGTACGACTTTAAATTTTTTTATCTCGGGCTAGAAATAAGATAGAGAAACAAAATAAACACCATTCTACTCAGAACTGTCCAGGCTTTCACCAGATATGTCACAAGAGTATATTTGTTAATTTTAATTTTTTACCTATGCGAATGCAAACGCAACATTTTGAAACGCATTTCCGAAAAAAACATTTTAATAAAAATTTTCCAAAACTGCCCATGTGTCTTTTATGCTCTTAGCCACATCTGTACCAAATTTCAAGTTGGGATCGTGATGGGATCATATTTTAAAATATTTAACTATGGTTAATCTCATTTTTATTAAATTTTGAAAAAACATATGAAAGACATACATTCAATCTTTTAACAAAATCTTGAGACATATAAAAATAACAAAAAGAAAATTCACAAAGTTATTAGTAACTTTAAGATAAGCTGCAAATTTACTTTTGCGCTTATCTCTGGTGCAATATATACTACAATCTAAATATAATTCCAAACACTCAAGTATACAACCTTTCTCAGGGTTTTGAGATGTTCTGATGTCAAGGGGACAAGCAGCCCCAGCAGAATGATTTTTATTACTTGGCCCCTTCTAACAGGTTGACCACGTAAGTGGGTCATTACCCGTTGAGGCCTAGTTGGAATAGTCTAGCGACTGGTGTACCGGAAAGGAAGGCCGAAATATTAATGATCTACTCACAGCTCAGAGTTTTCGATACCTGTCTAATGTTCACTAGAATTCTGAAGGTATAGGCGTAGAAAGGAAATACCTAGACTGAATGTATCAGATGGGAAGAAAAGAGAGATAGAAAAGAAGAGAGAGAGAGAAGAGAAACAAAAACCATTAGAAAAAGTTATACTGGGAAAGAAAAGCCACGTAAGAAAAAAAGAAAAAAAGGAGGGGGGGGGACGGGTGAGGTATGGGAAGGAGAAAGGGTACTCATCCCACTGGCTCCCCATCAGCCAGAGGTCGAGCCATATTATCTGTGCTGGAAAAGATACTCCTAAATTCTGCAGAGTCGTGAAAAAGAATCCATTCAACCCAAATCCCTAAGAATTTGTTCCGAGATCCCGACGCATCAGCTGCGAGCTCCTCCATTCGATATGTGTCCATCAATTCTTTGAACCAATCAAGTAGAGATGGAGCCCGGCTTGATTTCCAGAACCTCGGGATCACAGCACGAGCAGCCGAGATGCAAAAGCGGAGAATATCCCTCTTCTGTAGCCCAATAGGACCTGGAAAAATGGATAACATTGCCGATTCTGGGCAGCATTCGGCTTGTTTACCTGTTATCCGGGCGTATGCATTGAAAACCTCAGACCAGAACCGCCGGATTTCCCCACAACTCCACCAAATGTGTATCATTGTACCCTTCTCTTCCCCACAGCGCCAGCAGGTATCAGGGGTTCCAGGGAACATGTTCCGGAGTGTCGTCGGGCACAAGTACCATCTAGTGAGCAGCTTATAGCTTCTTTCTTGTGCAGAACAAGCGCTAGCTAGTGAGTGAGTAAATATAAAGCATTTCTGCCAATTAGCTTCTGAAATGCTACACCCCAATTCCCTCTCCCAAGCACGTTGGAAGTAAAGGGTGCCCTGCTCTCTCATGGACCCTAAGGCCTGGTATAGAAATGATATTTTGCACCTCGGTGGAGCCTCCAGTTGGAATAACCTCTCCAATACGTTGGGCGTCAATCTTACCCTGCAAGAGTGGTCAGCTGAATATAATTATGCTCTGTATTGGAGAAATTCGAATCACTTAAGAGGTCTCGTAGGTTCTTTGAGTTGTAGCTCTGTCATTGGGGGCAAACCACCACTGGACAGAGTCTGTCCTACTCGGGTGTCATCCACAATCCGCCAACATAAAAATCTCTGCCTGTCAAATCTGGGTGGGAAAGATGGGTTGGAAAAAAGGGGAGTCAAAGGGCTAAGTCTGTCGTTTAAGCGGAGGGTTTTCGTCACTAGGTGCCATACCTTCAAGGTGTTTCTGGTCATGTCTGTCAAAGGTACTAGGTCTGTGGAGTCTTTAGGGGAAATCCAAAGCAGGTGTTTCAGCGGAATCCCCAAACCCTCTTGCTCCACCCCTACCCATTTCTTGGAGGACGCATGATAATGCCAATCTAGAGCTCTAACAAGAGAGGAAGCCTCAAAGTACGCTCGTATGTTTTGTAGTCCAACCCCTCCTCTGGTCTCGGGCAAGGATAGGATATTCATTCGCAATCTGGACCTGTTGCCCCCCCAGACAAATCTAAGGATCATAGATTGCATTTTGGAGAGGAAACCTCTATCCAATAGAACAGGAACTGTCTGAAAAGTATATAAGAGTCGGGGCAAGACATCCATCTTGACTACGTTTATTCTCCCGAACCAGGATAGCTTTAATTGTCTATAGGAGGTAAATGCCGATTCCGCGTTAGTCAAAAGGGGTTGATAATTTAAATTGAATATTTGTTTAAGATCTTTTGGTATAAGGACTCCCAAGTACTTAATGGCTTCTACTTTCCATTTAAATGGGAACTGTTTAGATAGATGAGAAACCAATTCTCCAGGCAAAGAAATATTGAGTGCCTCGGTTTTGGAGCAATTCACTTTAAAGTTGCTCAATTGTCCGAACCGTTCAAACTCCATTAAGACCGAAGGGATGGAGACCAGGGGCTGGGAGATGTAAAGTAGCAGGTCATCTGCAAATAAGGCTAATTTGTGATGACTCTGTCCCAGCTTGACCCCATGGACGCATTCATTGGACCTAAGTGAAAAATATTTAACTATTATAGTGTCAATTCAAAAGTCACCAAGAACACAATCAGTCATTTTTTCACAATTGCCCGTCAATAGTTTGAATTTGATATAAAGAAACATAGTCTTGTAACATCTCAAATGAAAGCTGTTACCGTTCTGAGTAAAATGACGCCTCTCCCACTTCATTATCTTATTTCTAGCCTGAGATAAAAAAATGTAAAGTCGTACCAGGCCAAAATTCACCCTTTTTTTAAACTTTAAAAATCTGTAAAAAATTAACTGATGAAGAAAAAAATTCCAAACTTTTAATTTGTAATTAACTAAAGTAGTACTTCATAAAGGAAAAAAAAAAAAAAATCTAAAGACGTCAGGTAAAAAAAAATATTCATATTTAGATCACTTGATATGGAATGACCCATTGACGCTCTTACTAGTAAAATATGTTAAAATATGATCCCATTGCGATCCCAACTTGAAATTTGGTACAGATGTGGCTAAGAGCACAGCAGACACATGGGCAGTTTTTGAAATATTTAAAGCGCGCCGATTTTTCGGAAATGCGTTTTAAAGTTTTGCACTTGCGATCACATGGGTAAAATATTAACAAATATCCTCTTGTGACATATCTGATGAAAGCCTGGACAGTTCTGAGTAGATTGGTGTTTATTTTGTTTCTCTATCTTATTTCTAGCCCGAGATATGATAGAAAATGTAAAGCCATACCAGGCCAAAATTCACACTTTTTTAAAACTTTAAAAATCTGTAAAAAATTAACAGATAAAGAAAAAAATTCAAAACTTTTTTTTTGTAATTAGATAAAGTTGTTCTTCAGATAGAAAATTTTTTTTAAAAATCTGAGGACGTCAGGGAAAAAAAATATTCATTTTTGGATCACTTGACATGGAATGACCCTACAGAGAGATTAGAGAAAGGAATAAGAAAATTATAGCAGTTACATATGGATTTTTGACCTGATAGTTTTCCTTTAAACACAGTAATGCTTTTTTTTAATCCGATCACTCACCGAACAAATCCGCGTTCGCCAACTTTTTGGGAAATTGCGTGGATGTGCCAAACCCGAATCGAATCGGCCATGTTTGTGCCGAATTTGAAATTGGTGAACATGTTTGAGCAAAGTTTGCTCATCATTACTCAACATTCTACAATTTTTTTACTCTGGGTCAATTGATGACACTTTGGTGGTATCTGGCCCTAATTTTTTAAACGTGGAAACTCTTCTGGGGTGTCTTTGTTGTGTTTTGTGAATGTAGCAGGGCTATGTGAGCACCATGCCTACACTTGAAGCCTGAAATGCTGGGCCAAGCCTTGTCACATGCATCCATAATGCACTATGATAAAAATATTAACTCTGGGCAATAGATGGTACTTTTCCTGGTATTCAGAGTGCAGTGTAGCGCCCCGCTAGTCAGCGCGCTAGAAAAGGGTACTGCACCCCTAACAGAAGGTTCTGTATGCTTTGTCCTGTTAGGGGGTAATAGAAGCCTGAAGCTCCACAACCACACACATACACCAAGTGATAGGGGACCAATCAGACAACCCATTACTAGGGTAACCAATCCTGGTGGGAGGACAGCTAGGGTATGTGGTGAGTGGGGAAAGAGTGGGAAGCTCTCAGTAGAAACAGAACAGCAGAACGAGTAGTTGGAGGAGTTGGAGAGGCAGCGAGAAGTAGAAACAGAAGAGGTCAGTAGAGAGGAGAAGTAACGGGAGGGCACCTCAACCTGGTGGCCCAGACAGAGAGGGGCGGATAAGGGGGGAACTGAATACCCTGGCCCAGTCCAAAGCGGGTACCGTCTCCGAAATGGTGCAGAGGATAATCCCTGAGCCGCAAACACCGGCGTGGTCAAAAGCTTCATAGGAGCACGATCCAGCCCGACCTACGCACGGTCCCCACCAGAAGCACCAAACCAGGTTGAGCACCCCTTAGAGAGAAAAGGAATCCTCATATCACTCGACAGGCCTGTTTCAACAAGCAGGATTCGTGCAGAGCAGCACGAGGAAGAAGGAGAGCGCAGAGGTAGGACAGAGAAAGAGATAAAGAAGGAACATCACTGAAGCTTCAGAGGGACATTGTCTATTGTCAGGACCACCCGGTCCACTACACTAGCTGTAACAACTGCGTACCCTGTAAGCTGCAGATTACCAGAGTAAAGTACCCGTACAGAGTGAACAAGTGTCTGTTTCTTCTTGGTAATTCTGCACTGTGAAGCAACGACTGTGCTAACCTATTCCACCATAGTACCATTACAGCTCCGGGGATCCCGCTCCACCTGTAGGAAGCCACAACACCTTGCTGCCACCCATCCCCCTGGAGGCCCCAGCAGAGCCGGTGCCATCACCGGATCTACAGGTGGCGTCACGACATTCACCTATAAACTATTATCCCTGTAAATACCCCTTTTTACTGTCACCCCAAGGGCACAGACTCGGGCACCGACCACCTGTGACATCCACCGTACCCAAACGCCTGAGACCTGAGTATCCCAGAACCTTGTGGACCAGACAGCAGCTATCTTTTTTTGCTACAATGTGTCATGTTCAGCATTGCACCTGTACACATTGCATGCTAGGGAGTTCTCTTGCAAAGGCTCTGGTGGTTGAGGAAAAAGGCAAATACTATGTCAGAGCAGTGCCCACTCTGATGTACTTATTTCCATAATAATTCTAAAACATGCAAAATCAGTTTTGAACAACAAAGGAATGCATTTACTCTAAATTACATTGACTTGGCTTAAATAACTTTACATTTGGGTAGAAAAGCTGCAGTCAGCTTCCCTTCAAATCATTATTTGTCTTGGTCCTCTACATTTAGATGAAAATTACTTACCTCGCTATCAGCTTCTTTCCAAATGATACCGTCACATAGTGAAACTCTAAGCAGCAAGTCTTTACTATCTTTCTGTTTGCTTTTGACAGAAAAAGTCTCTGTCCCAAAATCTGGATCCAGTTTCTCTAAATCTACAAGATATTTCATTTTGATGAGAGGAACACTAAGTGTGCATGCACGCATCTTCTTTAGGGAATTTTGACATTCCTCCGTAATCTCTTGCGGCAGAAGAAATTCAAGTTCACAATACTTTGTCGTAGACTTTGTGGGACACAGTGCTTATAGCTATACAAACAAGGAAAATAATATATTACTAAAAGAATATGATGAGCCAGGTTTTATAAGGCAATAAAATTGTTGCTGTAGCTTACATAGTTTTGATATTTAGACAATGAAACCCTACTTTCACCAGCTTCTATAGTACACACAAAATGTTATAGTTGTACTCAGTATTTTAATGTGACTTCTTACAGCTAATAGGAATAATTACAGTAATCAATAGATGCATGTTCTCATAGCCTTCCTGCACCCAGTTGTCACTGACTTTAGTGACATCAAGCTGTGTATACATATTAAGATACCTTTACACGCCGCTACAGCAGGGTGGAAACAACCGGGTTTATGAGACAAATGTATCTTGCACCGTCAAAAGAACCCGAGGTAGCGGCGTGTAAAGTAGGTTGTGCCACCCGTCACTTGCAGCACCTGTTTCAGAGCAGTGCTCTAAAACAGGTTGATTTCAACCCGATGGTAACGGCGTCTAAATACGGTAGGGTAAGGTTTTTTCGTCACCTAGTTAACTCCCTGGACCGTGACACAGCCTCCGTGAAACCGCGCCCCTTCAGCGATCATTGGTGGAAGCTCCTGCGTTACGATTGGTTGTCGCTGCATAGGGCGGCATATTTAAGGAGCTGACCAGTCACACTACACAATTGCAATAGCATCATGTATTAGCCAGCCTTCCTGCGCTGGCTGGCCAATCATGATGCTATTGCATTGTCCAATCATCGTACGAGCGTCTCGTAATCCACAATTCTGGCACGCCTATGTGTTGTCCCTGCTGCACCAGGTCCTCCCATATTAGCTTCTGTAGCGGCGTGTAAATGAGGTAAGGTGCTCTGCAGAAGGTAAGTTGAGCATCCGGCGGTGCATCCAGAGATAGATTAAACCTTCTGTAGAGCACCGTGTAGCGGCGTGTAAAGGCGGTATCGGGTACCGTTTGTAACCGTTGGTACGTGCTCGTGCACGTGAAACACCCGGTTGTTTCCACCCTGCTGTAGCGGCGTGTAAAGGTACCTTTACTGATAGAATACTTGGGTGACAAAGAATTATCCTTGGTACAAGATATAGAAAGATGGTGCCCTGCACTCATCCAGCACACACGTCCTAGAACAGTCCATTTTTTTAGACTGCACATTTATCCATAGACCTTAAGAGTGTGTGCACACCAACAGGAATTGCAGCGTTTTGGACTCAGTGTATTGCCACTTCATCCAAAATGCTGTGTTGTGCAGAACCAGCATAGTGAACGGGATTTTAAGAAATGCTCACTATGCTTCACCCAACCGCAGCGTTATTTCATCTGCGGTGCAGGTTCCACACTTCTGCATCTCTGCAACATGTTAATTTTATGCTTTGGAGTCATAAGTGGTCAACATTGGGTGAATGCAGGTAGAAGCAACATTACACCCACTGCAGATTGTGGTCACAGGGTGGCTGCGGTCTCCCTGTGTGCACCCATGGGTTCCCGCAAGTCTGGAGGCACTGCATCCATGACACAGTGCCCTCGGATTATGTGTAGATACCCTTATTGATTCATACGCACTTCACTTTTAAAATGGGTCTTTGACGTTGGTGAGAGCATCCACCATTCTCATCTGTTTTGCAGATTAGATGTGGCCATCTCAGTCTATGTTTGATCCACAA
>JARQOC010001519.1:0-39652 GCA_033576535.1 Allobates femoralis
CGCTCCTCCTGGCCCCACCATCGCTCCTCCTGTCCCCTCCATCGCTCCTCCTTCCTGGCCACTCCATCGCTCCTCCTGGCCCCACCATCGATCCTCCTGGCCCCTCCATTACTCCTCTTGGCTCCTCCATCCCTCCTCCTGGCCCCTCCATCGTGCCTCATGTCTCCAACATTGCTCCTCCTGGCCCCTCCATCACTCCTCCTGGCCCCTCCATCGCTCCTCCTGGCCCCAGCATCGATCCTCCTGGCCCCAACATCGATTCTCCTGGCCCCTCCATCACTCCTCTTGGCTCCTCCATCGCTCTTCCTGGCCCCTCTATCAATCCTCCTGGCTCCTCCATCGCTCCTCCTGGCCCCTCCATCGCTCCTCCTGTCCCTTCCATCGCTCCTCCTCACCCCACCATCGCTCCTCCTGTCCCCTCCATTGCTCCTCCATCACTCCTCCTGGCTCTTCCTGTCCTCTCCATCGCTCCTCCTGGCCCCACCATCATTCCTTCTGTCCCTTCCATCGCTCCTCATGGCTCCTCCTGGCCCCTCCATCGCTCCTCCTGGCCCCTCCATTGCTCCTCCTGTCCCCTCCATTGCTCCTCCTGTCTCCTCCATCGCTCCTTCTGGCCCCACCATTGCTCTTCCTGGCCCCATCGCTCCTCCTGTCCCCTCCATCACTCCTCCTGTCCCCTCCATCGCTCCTACTGGTCCCACCATTGCTCCTCCTGGTCCCACCATTGCTCCTCCTGGCCCCTCCATGACCCCTCCATGGCCCCTCCATCACCCCCGCAGTGAGGATACTCACCTGTCTGCCGGCTCGCTCCACCACCGATGCGTCTTGTAGATCCCAGGGCAGGACCTGTCGTTGCCTGGGAAACCAATCAGCGCCAGGAGAAGTGGGGGGGCTGGGAGGAGAGCCACGTGGCAACCAATGAGCACTGGTGCGCAATTTTGGTGACAGACAGACACGATTATGCAATTATATAGTAGATGTTGTCTGCGGAAGCCTTCTATATCCACTGAAAGGAGTACTAGTTGTGGAGTAAGTCAAACAGTCACCCCCGTGATGTTATGTATAAGGACCTTATGTATAAGGTCTTTCCAAAAATGTCTAAGATATTGCAAGGTAGCTGTTAGGATCGGCACAACGGAAGGCAGTGACTCAGGCAACTGTTCACACAACACACAGTTTAATGGTACAGTTCAGGTATATTACAGACCTCCAGGTTCTGGGGCGCAGCCGGTACAACTCTGTTCATCCAACACACACAGTACGTCTGTACCTAGAACAGGCTCTGTCCTGGCCGGGTCTACTGGTGAGGGTCAGGTCCTCACTGCTAGGCTGTGTTATCAGCACACAACCACTGTCTCTCTGCACCGTCTGCTCACTAGTCTCATGAACGTCCTCTCTGAGAAAGCTCCCAGGCTGTATTAGCTTCACACAGCAGTTCCTCCTGTTCTGTCCCACTCCTCAGCCTAGGGCAGCTCATATCATCTCCTATCCCATCACAGGTGGGCTGAGTGCTTTCAATCAGCACTCAGCTCAGATCTCACTACTGTTAACCCTGTGAGTGCTGCCACAGAGCAAAAGATACAATCCCCCATGTGCTGTACACCGGTCAGGGGACATATCGGGGTCGCATCACCACAATATCTACAACTCCAAAAAACACATTCCAGGGTCCCCACATGCCCACATTCTCTCCAGCAGAGGAAAGCGTTTTGTTCTTCAATCATATGTAGTCTAAATAGGGGTGAAGTACCACCTGGTGTACAGTTTATAGTGTGTGTCTATCAAAGACGTGCATGGGGTAGTTCTAAATACAAGTTCTAGAATATTTTTCATTTGTTCGACTGATATAATATGAAGTTCTCTTTCCCATGCCTCATTATACGATGAATTAATTAAGGAGAAGTCTTCATTAATTTGACTGTAGATGATACCAGTCTTCAAAAAGAGTAATTTCCTGGGATATTGGAATATCTGAACTATTTTCTTTGGCAAGAAAAGATTTACATTTTCTTCCCTGTAAGATGCTGAACAATCATAAGCAGACAGCAACACACTATAGGAATAAGAACATGTCCCCACAATAGCTTATAGCAGATCTCTCAATGAAATGTAATGATGCAGTTCTGATTTCCTGGTCTATCCTTCTGTATGATCAGTGTCGGGGTTGGGACAGTGCAGCTGAATTTAAATATGCCACATTACAAACGTGAAAAGGTGGTGTGGGGGAGGGGCCGTACAGCAGAGCTCACAGTGCTTTGAGAGTAGGAGAGATGATAGACCGGTTTATTGGGTTTTTGCCTGGAGTATGCACACCACATACTCAATGTCACGTGCCATTACCGACTCAGAAACCGGGGAATCCTCACATCGCATTGTCCATGTGCTGGGAGGAGTCATAAATCTGCGGTCACAGAGTGACTTGTTAGACCGCACAACCCCACAATGGCTAAGATATTCGCTTTTGTTTGAGGTAGGTGATATTTGTTTGATCAATTTTGATCAAATTGGGTTTCTCCATGATAAATCAATGGATTTAATTATCTGGTTTACAACTAAGGCTGGCCATACAAGTTATATGGCTTTTAGCCCACTGATGCTTTGGTCAATTATTTGGCTAAACGCCATCTCTGCTGACACTCGTATACAAAGAAGTGCTCATTCAGCGGAGCGCTCCTGTGTTCTATATGAGAAAGCAGATAACTGACATTTTGGCCAGCGGTTTATTGTCTAGAATCAAAAATCTCGTGACCATCAGTCAGCCAGTGCTCATAAAAACATTAGACTTCTGTCTGAACCTGCCAATATCACTAGGTTCAGACAGCATTAGCCTAATGTGCTTTGGCAGCCTTAAAGGGGTTTTCAAACAAACAAAGTTCATTTTACAGTTAATTTTAATCAATAGATCTTGGAATAATAATAATTTCCACAATTGGATATATTTAATCTCTTCCCGACCTTTGACGCACCAGTACGTCATGGTGGGATCGTGGTCCTGTAGCCCCAGTGACCGGGATCGCTGAAAAGTCACTAGAGCTAATGGAAGGAGGAGACCTCAGCCTGATGTCGGGAGGGGGGGTGGCTTTGCCCCCCACACCTGCTATCGCTGTGATTTGCTGTTCAATTCTGATCAGCCAATTCCAGCATTTGTAATGAGCAGGCAATAAAATTGCTTGCTCATTTTTATCCAGCCTATGTTGGGAGTTTAATAGTCTCTTTCATAGGCTGGGAACGCTGGAGGGGGCGGTATCACCCCCTCCAGCGCTGATGGGAGTTATCACTCCCACTATCAGCATGGTGGCGGTGCAGTCTGCTGCCTGTGCCCACCTCCTATGCCCTCCACCTGTGCCAACCACCTGTGCCTGCCGTCTGTGCCTGCTTTGTTGCCTGCCTGTGCCTGCTCCTCCTCAGCCTCGTCTCCTCTCCTGCATGGAGATCAGGCTGAGGAGAAGCGATGTAGTGCATTCACTGTACCTGGCTGTCTCACCCCCTAGCTGCTGCATCTTACTGATCACAGCAGCTATGGTCCTGGGAGAAGGAGCGCACCCCGCTGCTACCTCTCCCCACACTGATCGGTCCACCACAATATAATTGCGACGGGCCGATCATCACCACTAAGTATACAACAAATATTCACTCTGTGAACAGTGCTGTGTATTTATTGAGTATTTTGGAGATGACATTGAGTTCTATGGGTGAAAATTGGCGCAAAATACATTAAAAGAATTGAAATGCTGCAGATTTTTCCACAATAAAATGCGTGTCAATATTGCCGTGTGAAAATCTGCAGCATGGGCACAACACTTCTAAGGTGCAGTACTGCAGAATTGTCAAAAATACACAGAACAAAATGTGGGAAAATCGCGTCAAAAAAACGGAGGAAATCCACAGCATTGGCGCATAGCCTAAAATTCACATACCGAGGTCCGCGCTCAAAAACGTCACTACATCCCTTCTGAGCTTGGCCGTGCACCCAAAATTGATATAGAGTATCAGCATACTCAGGAGAAATCGCCCAACATATTTTGGAGTCCATTTTATAATGTTGCCTGTGTGAAAATGAAAAAATCCTTTGTTTTACCACAAAAATATTCTTTTAGCCTCCATGTTTTCATTTCAACGGCTTAATGTTATAAAAATCTGTGAAACACCTATGTATTCAAGGTGCTCAACACGCATCCAAATAAATTCCTTGTAATTCAAGTTTCCAAGATGGGGTCACTTGTGGGGGAGTTTCCACTGTTCAGGAACATCAGGGACTTTCCAAATGTGACATGACACCCACAGACCATTCTATCAAAATCTGTGTTCCAAAATGACGCTCCTTCCCTTCAGAGTCCTGATGTGCACCCACACAGTAGTTTTCCACCACATATGAAGTATCAGCGTACTCAGCACAAATTGTCCAACAAATTTTAGTATCCCTTATATCCTTTTGCCCCTAGTGAAAATGAAAATAATTGAGCCTAAAAGAACATTTTTGTGGAAAAAAAGTATTTTTTCATTTTCTCAGCTCAACGTTACAAAAATTCTGTCAAGCACCTGATGGTTCAAAGTGCTCACCACTTGTCTAGATGTATTTCTTGGGGGCTCTAGTTTCCAAAATGGGATGACATGTGGGGGCTTTCCACTGTTTAGGCACATCAGGGGGCTCTCCGAATACGACATGGTGTCTGCTAATGATTCCAACCAATTTTCCATTCAAAAAGTCAAATGATGGTCCCTTCTCTTTCAAGTCCTGACGGGCGCCCAAACACTGGTTTTCCACCACATATGGTGTATCAGCGTACTTAGGTGAAATTGACCAACACATTTTAGGGTAAATTTTATCCTGTTGCCTTTGTGAAAATAAAAAAATTTAGCCTAAAATAAACATTTTTGGGAAAAAAATACTTTTTCAATTTCACAGCCAAATGTATGAAGCACCTGGTGGTTCAAAATGCTCACCAGCCATCTAGAAAAATTCCTTGGGAGGTCTAGTTTCCACTTTTTAGGCACATCAGGAGCTTTCAAAACAATACATGGCATCAGTAAATGATTCCATACAAAAAGTCAAATGGCGCTCCTGTCCTTCCGAGCCATACCATGCGCCCAAACAGTAGTTTCGACCACATATGGGGTATCCGTACACTCGGGAGATATTGTACAACAATTTTTAGTTTCAATTTCCTGCTGTTACCCTTGGAAAAATGCAATATTTGAGGCTAAAGTAACATTTTTGTTGGAAAAAGTATTTTTTTTTCCTTTCCACATTGCTTTAGTTCCTGTGAAGCACACAGGGGTGCAATTTTTAGAATGGTGTCACTTTTGCTTTCTTTCTGTCACATAAATTGTGCCGATGTAAAGTAAACATGTGGGAAATGTTATTTTATAACTATTTTGTGTGACGTAACTCTCTAGTTTAATAGTATAAAATGTAATACCCTGAAACTTAAACTACCTTTTGCACATGTGTATGTCTACTGTGATTGTCTTGTAGCTGACATACACACTAATTTGGATAAATCCGAGTCAGATGCCTTAGGTCCCTTCACACGGGGGTCTAAGGGATCTGACTCCCTATGCAGCTTCATTAGTGTGCATTTATATAAGCAGCAGCTCCCCTTTATTTAAAGGGAACCAACCACCTCAGATCACCCTAATACACAGTTAGTACATGTCCCTGCACCCTAAGGATACCTTTTCAGCACTGTTTTTATGTAAAATCTTGCATTAGTATAACTGATATAAAGAGTTTATAAACTTACTAGCCTGGAGACATCTGGGCGTATCCCTCCTTCTGTTATACTTCAGGGCTGTGCATTGCATGTCTGTGCTCCCCCTCCCTCCGTGCCTGCTGCCCTGCCCTGATGGGCGTGATCGTTATCTCCTCTGCACAGAGGAAGGGGGAGCAGAGCCATGCAATGAATGCACAGCCCTGAAGTATAACAGAAGGAGGGATACGCCCAGATGTCTCCAGGCTAGTAAGTTTATAAACTCTTTATATCAGTTATACTAATGCAAAATTTTACACAAAAACAGTGCTGGAAAGGTATCCTTAGGGTGCAGGGACACGTACTAACTGTGTATTAGGGTGATCTGAGGTGGTTGGTTCCCTTTAAAGGATGCAAGCTGCTGGTCTATCTACTTGGTGCACCATTGCTGCCCCCAGCTCTTACTTGGTAAGTTCCTTTCACTTAGCTTGTGCAGGATCAGTTTGGGCATGGGTGATTTTTCAAAAAAGTTTTTGAGAAAAAAAAGACAAGGTAACTTTTTTCTTGGTTCAGCTATTGCGAGTGTAGACAGGGATCTGCAAACGTGAGGACCCTTGGCGCTTTGGGTTGCAGACGTCCGTGTTTTGGCCAAAATAACAACCAATATTTCACATTTGT
The DNA here is from genome assembly GCA_033576535.1 of Allobates femoralis. Lineage (NCBI taxonomy): Eukaryota > Metazoa > Chordata > Amphibia > Anura > Aromobatidae > Allobates > Allobates femoralis. Next base: position 6,369 of record JARQOC010001519.1, read on the forward strand.
CCTTGCACATTTTATGATTTTTGCAGGGTGTATTGCAGCTTTCTGGGTTTGGCTGGTAAAATGGTTAAGTCTGTCATGTGAGGCATACTCATATAGTGTTTAAGCAGCTTGCCATACTCGGCGTAACTGAGGGCCACTTTACACACACCAACTTATCTGTCCAACTTCTGACCAACTTGCTGGTTGCAGTGAAATCATGGACATATTGTTCTATTTGTACACAGCCACAAAATGGAGCAATGTGTCCATGATTTCACTGCAACCAGTAAGTTGTTCAGAAGTTGGACAGATAAGTTGGTGTGTGTAAAGTGGCCATAATAGGCCACTGTTCAGACACAGTGCATATAGTCATGCAGTGTTAACTGGCCCACCACACTGGCGCCACTAATAAGCCTTTGTTTAGACACTATGTGTGTCTATCTCACTCATGTATATCAGGGGTCCCCAACCTTTTTTGCTACGGGGACCGGCGTCAAGCATGATAATTTCTTTGAGGCCCGGCGGGGGGTGTTATAGGGGGCGAGGCTTTGACCATATGGGGCGGGGCCATGTAGAAGGGGTGGGGTTTAGTATCCTGTTTCCCCGAAAGAAGCATTACATCTTATTTGTGGGGAATCTCTTATTTCTCTATCCCCTTGCAGCCCCAGCCTCCTTTTGCAGCCCCCAGCCTCCTTCTGCAGCCCCAGCCTCCTTTTCCAGCCCCCAGCCTCCTTTTCAAGACCCCAGCCTCCTCTTTCAGCCACAACCTGCTTTTTCAGCCCGCAGTCTCCTTTTTCAGCCCCCAGCCTCCTCTTTCAGCCCCCAGCCTCCTCTTCCAGCCATAACCTGCTTTTCCATCCCCCAGCCTCCTCTTTCAGCCTCCAGCCTCCTCTTTAACCCCCAGCCTCCTCTTCCAGCCATAACCTGCTTTTCCATCCCCCAGCCTCCTCTTTAACCCCCCAGTCTCCTCTTTAACCCCAGGCTTCTCTTTAACCCCCAGCCTCCTCTTTAACCCCCCAGTTTCCTCTTTATCCCCCAGTCTCCTCTTTAATCCCCAGTCTCTCCTCTTTAACACCCAGTCTCTCTTTTAATCCCCAGTCTCCTCTTTAACCCCCAGCCTCCTCTTTAACCCCCCAGTCTCCTCTTTAACCCCCAGTCTCCTCTTTAACCCCCCAGTTTCCTTTTTATCCCCCCAGTCTCTCCTCTTTAATCCCCAGTCTCTCTTTTAATCCCCAGTCTCCTCTTTAACCCCCCCAGTCTCTGCTTTAACCCCCAGCCTCCTCTTTAACCCCCAGTCTCTCCTCTTTAACCCCCAGTCTCTCCTCTTTAACCCCCCAGTCTCCTCTTTGACCCCCAGTCTCCTCTTTATCCCCCCAGTCTCCTCTTTAACCCCCAGTTTCCTCTTTAACCACCCCCCAGTCTCTGCTTTAACCCCCAGCCTCCTCTTTAACCCCAGTCTCTCCTCTTTAACCCCCAGTCTCTCCTCTTTAACCCCCAGTTTCCTCTTTAACCCCCCAGTCTCTGCTTTAACCCCCAGCCTCCTCTTTAACCCCCAGTCTCTCCTCTTTAACCCCCAGTCTCTCCTCTTTAACCCCCAGTCTCCTCTTTCAGCCTCCCATTCCAGGCAGCCACAATCTCACACAGACACACTTCGTTCACCGCCCTCCCCCCCCAGCACCTGCTGCATCTCGGCCTCTCTCTTCTTTTCCTCAGAGAAGCCATCAGCCAATCACAGTGCAAAAGCCACTAGCCAATCAGGGCCCGGCTGCTGCACCGTGATTGGCTGATGGCTTCTCCTGTAGTTCTTTTCCTCAGCTAGTGAATAGAAGAGAGAGGGAACTTAATGAATGATGCAGGGGGCGGTGACATCACTCCGGGAGCCGCCGCAGAGCACACAATGTGTAGTGCTGGTCTGCGGCGGCGCGGACCGGTGGTTGGGGACCCCTGATCTATATGACTGTCTCCCTATGCAGCTTTATTAGTGTGCATTTATTTGAGCACCAGCTCCCCTCTACTTAAAGGGAAGCTGTCTCCTAATCTAGCCCTATTAACCTATGAATATCTGTCCCTGCAGCCTAAAACTACTATAATACCCATCCCAGTCTGACATTTTATGGATGTGTACAACTTGAATAAATCATTTAGTTCACTTACATTTTATTTGTCAGCTGGACGTTCCCCTGGGAGTGTTTGTCGGGCAGGCAGGGTCTCCTGGGCCGCGCTGCCCCCGCTTCGGTGCTAAATTGATGCCCTGATGGGCGTAATGCTGTTGGCAGAGTGCGGGCATGTTTGAATTTCCCCGCCTCTGGCCGTATCACTGTGACGTGGCGGGTCACGTGATGCCTGTATCACGTCACTTCCGGTGACGTAGGGCTGGGTGCCCCGCCGCGTCACAGTGATGCGGCCAGAGGCGGGGAAATTCAAACATGCCCTCGCTCTGCCACCAGCTTTACGCCCATTGGGGCGTCAATTTAGCACTGAGGCGTGGGCAGCGCGGCCCAGGAGACCCTGCCTACCCGACAAAGACCCCCAGGGGAACACCCAGCTGACAATTAAAATGTAAGTGTACTAAATGATTTATTCAACTTGTACACATCCATAAAACGTCAGACTGGGATGGGTATTATAGTAGTTTTAGGCTGCAGCGACAGGTATTCATAGGTTAGGAGGGCTAGATTAGGTGACAGCTTCCCTTTAAAGGATGTGAGCAGCTGGTCTATCTACATGATGTACCAACGCTGCCCCAGCTCCGATTTGGTAAGTTCCTTGCACCCACCTTGTGCAGGATTAGTTTGGCCATGGGTGATTTTTCATAAGGCACATGTGGCACGTTCCATTTTAAACATCCCTGAGTACGTATGTGTCATCCATGCACCATCCGTGTGTACATGTGTGCTGTAGTGGAAACTGGGAGAGCTAATGTCGAGCCCCAGGCCGTGGGTTACTCGGGTATCAGGCGGCAGAGGATTAACTTTGTCACGTGTAATGGCGGCCGCGCCTGATCCCGTGTCCTGGGCGACACTTCAAAAGGGGAATTTATGTACAGGGGACTATTTACAGTTTGTCATCGTGACGCCACCTGCAGTTTCTGGTGAGTAGCACCAGCGCCGCCACAGTCCGCTGGAGGTCGGTGGTATTGCGGCTGAGATGGTGTAGTCCTCCGCAGGCAGGACTGGACCTCCGGGGCAGCGTAGTGGAAAGGGGACAGGTTGGAGTGAAGCTGGGATGGTATAGGGAGCGTTGGATCAGTCTATGGGGGATACTGGGAGTGGAAAGGAAGGATACACACATGCAGGAAGTCTCTTTTACCTTTTACTGATGTTAGCAGGTAAAATGATCCAGGGCACTGACGGATGGACGGGTTGCACAGTATGTCCCCACAGCAAGTGGGTTTAACGCCGCCTCTGTGTATCTGTCTGAAGCACAGCCTGCTTGCAGCCTGACTTGTCTCCTCTCACTTCCTGGCTGTAGTGTCTTTCTCTCCTCCTGTGCAGTCTCCGGGATACCTTCTCCTGTTCACTGCGGCTTTGCTCTGCTTTGTCTGGCTCCCTCTCTTGACCCACAGGGGATACCGGATACCTGAAGCATCCACGGTGCAACAGGGTTTTCTGTGGACTTATAGTGTCCCACAGGTGCGGATCCCCAATATCCGGTGGTTCTCTTGGGACGAACTCTCTCAAGCTCCTCGCTTCCTTTCGGTGTCCTAAGCTTCTCACCTTCAGTCCCACTTAGGTTGGCCGGACGTAGAAGGGCCACTCCGGGTCACTGGCTCGGGCCTAATCGCAGCACCGATCACCAGGACGTCTTCGCAGCTCTCCTAGCATCTGCACACTCTGACTAACTCCTCCCCCAGCAGCAGTATTTATAGGGGATCTACTGTGCCGGGGTGGAAGGTGTTGTATGTAGTAGGTACCTGCTGTGGAAACCTAGCTGTGGATTAGAGAAGTCTGTGGTTACCTGCGTGAGCAGGGCGCCACACTAATTTGGGGTGAGATAAAAGTGGTCTCTAGATCTGCCAACCTTGGTCCAATTCATAGCGATGCATCTGAACAAGAACACACAACCAGGGTCTGTCAGTGTACCTGACTTGTCTGCTTACTAGATGTCCAGTTATAAGTTTATTACAACCACAAAAAAGGGGAATGGCTTAACATTTACCTAAAAAGGATTTGCAAGTTGAGAATTAAAAGTTAGTTGATTATGGCTTCTGTTGAATTCCTTTAAACTCGTTCTATCCAGTTTTCCTATACCTTCAGCAACAAAGACTAACTTTAAACAAAGACATGTTTAAACAGAGACAGCAACCAGTGTTCTTGCTTTCATGAATAACAGTTATAAACCTAACACAAAAATAAAAAATTATGAAAGAAACATAGATATATAAATTGCTTAAATGATAAAGCAAGGTATAAAATATTAATCATAACAATTTCTTCCTCTTGATGAGTTACAGTTTATCCACCATCTACTAAAGGCCACGTCACACGCTTCAATATCGTTAACGATCGCACGAGTGATCTCCCGTGAACGGGATCGTTCGGTCAATGTTTCAAGATCGTTGGTGAGCTGTCACACGTCTAGATATCATGAACTGTAAAGGTAATATTAATAACAATATTAATAACAAGTTGCTGCTCCTGACCAAATCAATATAGACCAAGCACCGGCATTGAAAAGTATGACACCAGACACAGTGAGTCAGATGTACACCCTTCCTTGGTCAGACCCAAGCTCCAAGTGCCTGTTTATTACAATAGACTGGACATTTTGTTCAATAAGGGGCTCAGTCAGCCCTACTCAGATGTATTCATTGGTCCATGGGCAATAAGGGGCTCGGTCAGCCCTACTCAGATGTATTCATTGGTCCATGGGCAATAAGGGGCTCGGTCAGTCCATGGGCGGATCTATGAGGTCATCAAGGGGTGTGGTCTTGATCGAGTATGTTATTCTGTGATTGGTCAGTCTTGCCTGACCTCCAGCTTCGGTGATTGGTCCGTCTTCTTTGGACTCCATCTTGCTCTCAGCACATGGTGTGATGTGGCAGGAAATGGCAGCCATGTTTAAATCACAACTTATACAATGTAAAATAATACACTCTATATATCATTTCTCCCATGCCCTTATGTCTTAAGCTTAATGAAGTATTTTGATCTTAAGGCTCTCCTTAACAGTCCCCCCTAAATACTTTATTAACCAATTCCTACCAGAGCATATCACATCTGCCCAAGGTGCCTTCAACTCTGCCCGCTAGCTGAGAATTGATAACCATTAAAACCCCCCTTGGTACAGACTTCGCATATATGAACTATTTGATGTGTCTACCCCAGCTATCATAACTTAGAGGAATAGGGGACCATCTAGTTGGAGACTATAAAAGACTGTAGAGGGCCTAGCTGTTCTAGGTCTACAGAATAACTAACCTCTTGAGCTAGGAAAGTGAGAACTGATGTTTCCCAATCATCTTCCTTACACAGGGAAAGACACAACAAACAATAATAGCTGCAATAATTTAAGATGACAAGGATAACAAAGCCTATCTAATCCAGCCACATCTGCCATCTCTTCATTTACAGAAAGTATTGGTCCCGGGGATCTTCTACACCTGAATTCCTTTATAATTCTTATTGTAGAGAGTTCAGTTTCTGTATGGCTGCTGTAACCTCCCGATGGGACCTGTATTATCTGGAATATACATACAATCTTACAAACACCTCCTTATTTTGCTAATAACATGCCCAGGTCTGTTCTATTTTGGAGCACCATTATTGATGTAGGGCCTAGTTGGTCTGCTAAACCTTGAAGGTCTTCTGTAGTATAATTGACAAATCCCGGTTAATCATAGATGTAATTTATCTGGACTATATTCTTACTTATGGCCACTAGGGGTGAGATAAATTACCCAAAACCCGCTTTAACTTGATCTCTGGATTCAAATACATGCGATATGAACCATTCCTATGAACAATTCTTATGAACAGTTGTTATGAACAATTCTTATGAACAGTTGTTATGAACAATTCTCATGAACAGTTGTTATGAACAATTCTGGGTATATCAGGAGGTATTTAGGATCGCGCTATCCGCGTCCTCGGGACTTTCCTACCTGCTTCACCTCAGTTCCCTACCTGGATACCCAGAATTGTATCACAACACTCATGGATGGACATTTCCGTCTCAGGGCCATATTCTACCACCAGAGATTATTTGGTAACATTTTCCCTTTACACATTAACCCGATTACCTTAAAAATAACATAAAATGACGTAAAATAGCGCTTTTACGGCTACATGTACAAGTTATTAGAGTAATGTCAATTATACACAGTGTTATCTACCCTTGAACTAATGGTTTGCTCAGGAACGTGAATATTTCTCCCTCACTGAGTCCTCATTCATATCATGTTCCTGTAACCATTTTGCCTTAGTTTGGATATTCCATATGTATATCAGACATAACGTGGAGTTATAAGGTCATATATGTGACAGTCTATCACTACGTGGTGTATGTCAGTGACTATCATTATCGGAGTTCATCATCTGCTGGTGGGGAGTCTCCGACAGTTGCCGCGTCCTTTTCCCTCAAGTCTCCACTGAAGTTGCTGTAATTCAGAGACGCTGGATCGGCCATCTAATCTCGGCTCACGGCTCTTACTCGCATCTTTTCAGGATCACCCGGTCTACTGACATGAGACCATGCGCTCCTGACACCGATTTAGGATCGGGAATTGAAGGGCACATCTCTTTATCCCACTATTTAAACAATTATTTAAGGCTGGTGATTTCATCTGTGGGAAATAAAGCACAAATTCTGAAGAACATTGACTTTAATTCTCCTTACTTGCGAGAATTATCTTATTTTGACTTATTTACTGAGGAGGAAAATTAAACAAAAACAAACATTTCATCTATGTCTTGCCCACCTCCTCTACCTTGCACCTTTAATGTTAATCTCCCATTCATATTGTCCACTGTCTTATGCATGATACGTATTGTAGAAAACTGCTGACTCCCAGATACTGTAAAATACCCTTGATGACCTCCACTATAACATATGCAGCTTTACCTCATCAGAAGCCTCATTGTTACATACCACCTTCATCGTGAGTTTCTCAGAAGTAACGTAGTTTCTGCACCGGATCCTAAAAAGAGATTACCGCAATAGGCACACCCGCATACACCTAATGTGCAGCTGTCTTTATCATCTATCTGCAATCACTGTAATGGTAGAGTGGACGAGGGGTGCATTCGTGGTTCTGCGGGGTCACTACAGATTCTCTTCCATTGTACCAGTCACACATCAACCAAGGCTGGGTGTAACTGGCCACCTGGGTACTGACCCCTGGTGCCACCCAAACCTTGTCCACTCAAACACAGGTAGCAGTTAATGACAAATGAGTTAGTTCTTGGGTTACCTGAGCCATCATTGAGAAGAGAGTCGTGGCAGAGAACGCTTACCGCCTGGTGTCTACAGACCTTCCTCAGCTGGCTCCCTGTGTGTTGCACTCCTTTCCATTCGATCACCTGTTTCTGCGGGAATAAGAACATCAGGAGTGACAGGGGCCCCTGGTGCCCGGTTCTGCCCTGGTGTCAGGGTCTGCACTGGTGCCCGGGTCTGAGACTCTCGACTCTAGGCCTCTTCACAGCTTCTGGTAGCTGCACCTGTGTGAGCATTACCTCTGGCTTGAGCACCAGCTCAGGTGTGAGTACCTGCACTCTACCAGACTTATCTGATCACAGGAGAGCCTCCATACAGGCACATTCACTCTGTGCGGTCTCTGTAGGTCTTTATGTTACTCTAGGAAAGATCTGCAGATCATCTTACCCTTTGCAAGCTACCCATTCCAGTGATTGCAGATCCCCATCTACCTCCTCATGGCGATATGTGAAGAGGGAGTGGTTTTGCTTTATTACCTCCTGTTGTGTAATCACAGCACATCCAGTGGTAGAATCCACGAACATCTGTAAAATAACTCAAGATCTGCATTAGTAATGAGCTCATGTGGGGCATGTTCACACATATTTGCTCTGTCCTCTATTTAAGACAAAAATATAAAGAAGAGACTTAAATATAAAGACGTTAATAAATTATTAAAACTTTAAAAAACATTGGAAACAGGCACTAACTTTCCATCTCTTTCCCCCCTTTTTGAATCCAATATCCAGATATAATTGGCAAGGGAAACAAAGTGACATACCTCAGAGAAAAGATGAGATGATAAAAAAATAAAAAATAATAATAACAAATGCCAACGGTGCACAGATAATCCAAGGGAAAAATGTGGAGATTCATCATTATGGCTCCACGGAGAGAAATTTCCATGACCTCTCTCTATCCAGCAGGAAGTACAAATGACCTGTAGATACTGTCTGAATGGGGGGGGGGAGGAGACTTGATTGCAAACCAGGCCAGTCCCAAAGAGAGGCACCACCCCACCCCCTAAAATGCCTAGGCCACATGCTTCATTGTATCTTTTAAGCTACATTTTAACATTAAGATTTCTAATTCTTCCCAGATCATGTTTTATTTTATTTTTATAATCTCACTTTAGGGTATTGGTAAAAGTAATTATCAATAGTTTTTTAATTTTTACTGCTTCAACCCTAAATATTTTCATAATGGACACCTTTTTCACATGAATGTAGTTTTATTCATGATACTGTAGATACTGGAACAAACAGTGTGCTGAGTTTACCTAATTAGCAAATCAATTCCAGGTGATTTGCATTTCTATTCCATGTCCCTGCACTGATATATTTTCAATCCAGCAGCCAGAGACCTGTACCTGGAGGGGGGTTGACGAGCCCACAGGACTAAAGTTACACATCACATAGAATTTGGGCTTTGTGCACATAGTGAGGTGCTTTTTGCTGTATAATTTGTCACACATCTTCACATTTATTCTGACACCAGTAAAGTTGCTGAGACTTCAGAAGTGTTCTGCACGTTATCTAATTTTTTTATTGTTCTTTCAGATTTCGTGTGTTTTCTTTTTGCCGGGAAATTCAGATTTGATGCAGAAAATTTACACCCCACATGTAATGTTCATCATGTGCACATCGCCTTATTGTATTCATAGTTATGTATAATCTAGGGAGTGGGACCTTTACATGATCCTTTCAGGCTCCAAATATGAAATTCAGCTAACACAGCCGTCTACCCTTCCTATCTGTCCCTGTCTGATTTCAGTGTTCTGTAGACTACTATCAGGGCATGTACTGAGTCAAGTTACTCTAAGTAACATGCCCCTATGGGAGTCCAGTTACTCGACCTATTCTCTCCAGAACCAAAAATCATATATTATCAGGCTATGTACTGAGTCAAGTTACTCTAAGTTACATGCCCCTATGGGAGTCAAGTTACTCGACCTATTGCAGCACAGGTGACCACTTTGATCTATCTCATCTCCAGACACTGCTCAAAAACCCTCTTTCCTACCAGTCATCTCCCTCCACACAACATAACAGGCAGCAGCAACTTAGCATGACGGTTCTTCCGCAATCAAATGGCCAACAGCGGAGAATACCCCATCTGCCGTCGCAGAGACCCTAAAGACCGGATGCGGTCAGGCAATCTGCACAGTGTACCCCGAAAAACAGGTAAAGTCAACAGATTATAATAAAATCAGCAGACTTACCGTTTTTGTTAGGGAGGTGATCAGTCTCCTGGCTCGGGGTACTCAGTGCGTCCTGCCGTCTCCTTCACCGGTCATTCAAGGTTTGGGGGTTCTCCTATACTGCTGTCCCACGTTGGAGCGCCAATTGTAAAGGTAATATTAATAACAATATTAATAACAAGTTGCTGCTCCTGACCAAATCAATATAGACCAAGCACCGGCATTGAAAAGTATGACACCAGACAGTGAGTCAGATGTACACCCTTCCTTGGTCAGACCCAAGCTCCAAGTGCCTGTTTATTACAATAGACTGGACATTTTGTTCAATAAGGGGCTCGGTCAGCCCTACTCAGATGTATTCATTGGTCCATGGGCAATAAGGGGCTCGGTCAGCCCTACTCAGATGTATTCATTGGTCCATGGGCGATTAGGGGCTCGGTCAGTCCATGGGCGGATCTATGAGGTCATCAAGGGGTGTGGTCTTGATCGAGTATGTTATTCTGTGATTGGTCAGTCTTGCCTGACCTCCAGCTTCGGTGATTGGTCCGTCTTCTTTGGACTCCATCTTGCTCTCAGCACATGGTGTGATGTGGAAGGAAATGGCAGCCATGTTTAAATCACAACTTATATAGAGTGTATTATTTTACATTGTATATCATTTCTCCCATGCCCTTATGTCTTAAGCTTAATGAAGTATTTTGATCTTAAGGCTCTCCTTAACAGAACGAGGCGCCAACGATCTTGTGAATAGGTGAAGCTGGAGATGAGATGATGGAGCCGGAGACGAAATGATGGAGCCGGGGATCGGATGGTGCAGCCGGAGACAAGATGATGGAGCCGGAGACGAGATGATGGGGCCGGAGACGAGATGATGGAGCCGGAGACGAGATGATGGAGCCGGAGACGAGATGATGGAGCCAGAGACGAGATGATGGAGCCAGAGACGAGATGATGGAGCCAGAGACGAGATGATGGAGCCAGAGACGAGATGATGGAGCCAGAGACGAGATGATGGAGCCAGAGACGAGATGATGGAGCCAGAGACGAGATGATGGAGCCAGAGACGAGATGATGGAGCCAGAGACGATATGATGGAGCCAGAGACGATATGATGGAGCCAGAGACGAGATGATGGAGCCAGAGACGAGGTGGCGCAGCCGGGTGGTGCTGTCGGATGATGGGATGGTGCAGCCGGGGATCGGATGGTGCAGCCGGAGACTAGATGATGGAGCCGGAGACGAGATGATGGAGCCAGAGACGAGATGATGGAGCCAGAGACGAGATGATGGAGCCACAGACGAGATGATGGAGCCAGAGACGAGGTGGCGCAGCCGGGTGGTGCTGTCGGATGATGGGATGGTGCAGCCGGGGATCGGATGGTGCAGCCGTGGACGGGGTGGTGGAGCCAGGGGGTCCAGGGTAGCAGGAGAGATTGACAGCAGGCAGGTGGTCGATGGTAGCCAGGAGCCAGGCATAGCCAGGGGGGTCAAGCGTAGCCAGGAGGGTCAAGTCCACCTGCACTTTAAATTTCAGCACTAAAAACTGCTGATCTACACAGTTTCTAACTGTTTTTGCACAGAGGCATGTACATCATTTTGCACATTGAGCTATTAACTCTTTATTCTCTAGTGCTTCTTATTTGACAGTTGTCTCAGTGCTACAGTAGATAGGGGAGGATATGATGGAAATTTGAATGCATCTTTGTATATGGCTTATTATTTGAGGTATCACTTGTATTTTGCTGTGCTGCGGTCTTGTCATAGTATCAGTGTTTGTTCACACTTTTTAATTGGTTTTAAATTTGTATGTTCCTTTCTATTTTCCAATAAAGCCTAAATTTATTATATACTCTGTCTGAGCATGGCTGATCCCAGATATACACACGCTCTTTTTCTCTAATAAGTTAGCTTGCCCAGCACAAGACATTATATGGAGCACCAGGACCTGCGATGATGTCACAGGCATGTGACCCGGGTGGGCGGAGCCATGGAGTATACCCAGCGTGAAGGAGATATACAAGAAGCTGGAGAGAAGATGGGACCAAATAAAGAAAGGAACAAGAGGTGTGTGAAAGAGGGCCTCCACCACACACCCGCTTATCTCCTCACCCCTCCACCACACTGAGCCGCTTATCTCCTCGCCCCTCCACCACACACAGACGCTTATCTCCTCGCCCCTCCACCACACACAGACGCTTATCTCCTCGCCCCTCCACCACAGAGCCGCCTGGACACTCTGCTACCCACAGAGCCGCCTGGACACTCTGCTACCCACAGAGCCGCCTGGACACTCTGCTACCCACAGAGCCGCCTGGACACTCTGCTACCCACAGAGCCGCCTGGACACTCTGCTACCCACAGAGCCGCCTGGACACTCTGCTACCCACAGAGCCGCCAGGACACTCTGCTACCCACAGAGCCGCCAGGACACTCTGCTACCCACAGAGCCGCCTGGACACTCTGCTACCCACAGAGCCGCCTGGACACTCTGCTACCCACAGAGCCGCCTGGACACTCTGCTACCCACAGAGCCGCCTGGACACTCTGCTACCCACAGAGCCGCCTGGACACTCTGCTACCCACAGAGCCGCCTGGACACTCTGCTACCCACAGAGCCGCCTGGACACTCTGCTACCCACAGAGCCGCCTGGACACTCTGCTACCCACAGAGCCGCCTGGACACTCTGCTACCCACAGAGCCGCCTGGACACTCTGCTACCCACAGAGCCGCCTGGACACTCTGCTACCCACAGAGCCGCCTGGACACTCTGCTACCCACAGAGCCGCCTGGACACTCTGCTACCCACAGAGCCGCCTGGACACTCTGCTACCCACAGAGCCGCCTGGACACTCTGCTACCCACAGAGCCGCCTGGACACTCTGCTACCCACAGAGCCGCCTGGACACTCTGCTACCCACAGAGCCGCCTGGACACTCTGCTACCCACAGAGCCGCCTGGACACTCTGCTACCCACAGAGCCGCCTGGACACTCTGCTACCCACAGAGCCGCCTGGACACTCTGCTACCCACAGAGCCGCCTGGACACTCTGCTACCCACAGAGCCGCCTGGACACTCTGCTACCCACAGAGCCGCCTGGACACTCTGCTACCCACAGAGCCGCCTGGACACTCTGCTACCCACAGAGCCGCCTGGACACTCTGCTACCCACAGAGCCGCCTGGACACTCTGCTACCCACAGAGCCGCCTGGACACTCTGCTACCCACAGAGCCGCCTGGACACTCTGCTACCCACAGAGCCGCCTGGACACTCTGCTACCCACAGAGCCGCCTGGACACTCTGCTACCCACAGAGCCGCCTGGACACTCTGCTACCCACAGAGCCGCCTGGACACTCTGCTACCCACAGAGCCGCCTGGACACTCTGCTACCCACAGAGCCGCCTGGACACTCTGCTACCCACAGAGCCGCCTGGACACTCTGCTACCCACAGAGCCGCCTGGACACTCTGCTACCCACAGAGCCGCCTGGACACTCTGCTACCCACAGAGCCGCCTGGACACTCTGCTACCCACAGAGCCGCCTGGACACTCTGCTACCCACAGAGCCGCCTGGACACTCTGCTACCCACAGAGCCGCCTGGACACTCTGCTACCCACAGAGCCGCCTGGACACTCTGCTACCCACAGAGCCGCCTGGACACTCTGCTACCCACAGAGCCGCCTGGACACTCTGCTACCCACAGAGCCGCCTGGACACTCTGCTACCCACAGAGCCGCCTGGACACTCTGCTACCCACAGAGCCGCCTGGACACTCTGCTACCCACAGAGCCGCCTGGACACTCTGCTACCCACAGAGCCGCCGGACACTCTGCTACCCACAGAGCCGCAGGACACTCTGCTACCCACAGAGCCGCCTGGACACTCTGCTACCCACAGAGCCGCCTGGACACTCTGCTACCCACAGAGCCGCCTGGACACTCTGCTACCCACAGAGCCGCCTGGACACTCTGCTACCCACAGAGCCGCCTGGACACTCTGCTACCCACAGAGCCGCCTGGACACTCTGCTACCCACAGAGCCGCCTGGACACTCTGCTACCCACAGAGCCGCCTGGACACTCTGCTACCCACAGAGCCGCCTGGACACTCTGCTACCCACAGAGCCGCCTGGACACTCTGCTACCCACAGAGCCGCCTGGACACTCTGCTACCCACAGAGCCGCCTGGACACTCTGCTACCCACAGAGCCGCCTGGACACTCTGCTACCCACAGAGCCGCCTGGACACTCTGCTACCCACAGAGCCGCCTGGACACTCTGCTACCCACAGAGCCGCCTGGACACTCTGCTACCCACAGAGCCGCCTGGACACTCTGCTACCCACAGAGCCGCCTGGACACTCTGCTACCCACAGAGCCGCCTGGACACTCTGCTACCCACAGAGCCGCCTGGACACTCTGCTACCCACAGAGCCGCCTGGACACTCTGCTACCCACAGAGCCGCCTGGACACTCTGCTACCCACAGAGCCGCCTGGACACTCTGCTACCCACAGAGCGCCTGGACACTCTGCTACCCACAGAGCCGCCTGGACACTCTGCTACCCACAGAGCCGCCTGGACACTCTGCTACCCACAGAGCCGCCTGGACACTCTGCTACCCACAGAGCCGCCTGGACACTCTGCTACCCACAGAGCCGCCTGGACACTCTGCTACCCACAGAGCCGCCTGGACACTCTGCTACCCACAGAGCCGCCTGGACACTCTGCTACCCACAGAGCCGCCTGGACACTCTGCTACCCACAGAGCCGCCTGGACACTCTGCTACCCACAGAGCCGCCTGGACACTCTGCTACCCACAGAGCCGCCTGGACACTCTGCTACCCACAGAGCCGCCTGGACACTCTGCTACCACAGAGCCGCCTGGACACTGCACCTGGCCTACCTCACCACAGAGCCGCCTGGACACTCTGCTACCCACAAGCCGCCTCTATACTCTGATACCCACTGACCCGCCTGTATACACACAATTCATTTCACCGCGCTCCCGATGCAATTGCATCGGGCCTTTTTACTAGTAGCATAAGAAAATCCAGTTTAGGTAAAGTCCCATATAATTATTGTCAAAGGATCAATCTGGGGCATTATTTTGTGTGGAGGGCTATGTGGTCCGATTATTCTTTATGAAGGACTGACTATGTGGACCCATTATTCTGTATGAAGCATTATTCTTTATGAAGGACCATGTAGGGCCCATTATTTTGTATGGAGGACTGTGTGGGGCCCATTATTGTGTATGAAAGACTATATGAAGTCCATTATTCTGTATGGAGGATTATGTGGGGCGCATTATTCTGTATGGAGGACTATGTGGGGCTCATTATTCTGTATGGAAGACTATGTAGGACTATGTGGGGCCCATTATTCTGTATGGAGAACTATGTGGGGCCTATTATACTGTATGGTGGACTATGTGAAGCCCATTATTCTATATGGAGGCCAATATAAAGGGCCATGATTCTGTATGGAGAACTATGTGGGCGTATTATACTGTATGGAGGACTATGTGAAGCCCTTTATTCTATATGGAGGCCAATATAAAGGGCCATGATTCTGTATGGAGAACTATGTGGGGCCCATTCTGTATGGAGGACTATGTGGGGCCCATTTTTCTATATGGAGGACTATGTGGGGCCCATTATTCTATATGGAGGACTATGTGGCGCCAATTATTCTGTATGGAGAACTATGTGGGGGCCATTATTCTGTATTGGGCACTATGTGGGGCCCATTATTCTGTATGGAGGACGATATGGGGCCCATTATTCTGTATGGAGCACTATGTAGGGCCCATTATTCTGTATGGCGCTCTATGTGGGGCCCATTATTCTGTATGGCGCTCTATGTGGGGCCCATTATTCTGTATGGCGCTCTATGTGGGGCCCATTATTCTGTATGGAACTCTATGTGGGGCCCATTATTCTGTATGGAGGACTATGTGGGCCTCATTATTCTGTATGAAAGACTATATGAAGTCCATTATTCTGTATAGAGGATTATGTGGGACCCATTATTCTGTATGGAGGATTATGTGGGGGCGCATTATTCTTTATGGAGTCTATTTAAACAAGAAAAAGGACGTGTGTAAATCTGGGATCAGCCATGCTCAGACATAGATTTATTGAGAATATTTATCTTTATTGAAAAATAGAAAAAGGAACATACAAGAATAAAAACAATTAAAAAGTGAATACAAACACTGACACATTCACAAGAAACCGCAGCACAGCTGTGCAAGTATGAAAACCTTTCTGAGGTAGAATTTTTAAACTTCAAGAAGACCGCATAATATTGGTGTATTTATAAATCCATCCAATTCACCTTTGCACATTAATGAATATGAGTTATATAAGTCCCCCTTGAAACTAGGGAGATATCAAAAATAACCAAGAAAAAAACTCAAACTTATCATATATATAGGTCAATAAAAGAACAAAAATCAATGATGGTATATCTCTGAGAACAGAAGTGCACGAAATACACTGATGAAATCATACAATCTCAAATGAGAACAGCAATTTTAACCAAATAGAGAAATAATCATCAACATCAATCAGTTGCTCTGGAATAAGCATTAGGTAAAGAAACAATGTGCAGAGGGAGCCCATAAAAGGATTCCAACATGATCCATGGAACCTATGGAGGAAGATACACCTAGTAAAGAGTGGTACAGAAATTACAAGCCAGAGGGATTAATCCTCTGATTATTCTGTATGGAGGATTATGTGGGGCCCATTATTCTTTATGGAGAACAATGTTGAGCCCATTATTCTGTATGAAAGTCTATATTGTGCAAATTATTCTGTACGGAGGGCTATGATGGGCTCATGATTTTGTATGACGGATTATGTGTGGCCCATTATTCTATATGGAGGACTATGTGGGGCCCATTATTCTATATGGAGGACTATGTGGGGCCCATTATTCTATATGGAGGACTATGTGGGGCCCATTATTCTGTATGGAGGACTATGTGGGGCCCATTATTCTGTATGGAGGACTATGTGGGGCCCATTATTCTGTATGGAGGACTATGTGGGGCCCATTATTCTGTATGGAGGACTATGTGGGGCCCATTATTCTGTATGGAGGACTATGTGGGGCCCATTATTCTGTATGGAGGACTATGTGGGGCCCATTATTCTGTATGGAGGACTATGTGGGGCCCATTATTCTGTATGGAGGACTATGTGGGGCCCATTATTCTGTATGGAGGACTATGTGAGGCGCATTATTCTGTATGGAGGATTATGTGGGGCCCATTATTCTGTATGGAGGACTATGTGGGGCCCATTATTCTGTATGGAGGACTATGTGGGGCCCATTATTCTGTATGGAGGATTATGTGGGGCCCATTATTCTGTATTGAGGACTATGTGGGGGCCATTATTCTGTATGTAGCATTATGTGGGGCCCATTATTCTATATGGAGGACTATGTGGGGCCCATTATTCTGTATGTAGGATTATGTGGGGCGCATTATTCTGTATGGAGGATTATGTGGGGCCCATTATTCTATATGGAGGACTATGTGGGGCCCATTATTCTGTATGGAGGATTATGTGGGGCCTATTATTCTGTATGGAGGACTATGTGGGGCCCATTATTCTGTATAGAGAACTATGTTGAGCCCATAATTCTGTATGAAGGACTATGTGGGGTCCATTATTCTGTATGGAGAACTATGTGGGCCTATTATACTGTATGGAGGACTATATAGGACCCATGATTCTGTATAGAGAACTATGTGGGGCCCATTCTGTATGGAGGACTATGGTGGGCCCATTATTCTATATGGAGGACTATGGTGGGCCCATTATTCTATATGGAGGACTATGTGGGGCCAATTATTCTGTATGGAGAACTATGTGGGGGCCATTATTCTGTATTGGGCACTATGTGGGGCCCATTATTCTGTATGGAGGACGATATGGGGCCCATTATTCTGTATGGAGCACTATGTGTGGCCCATTATTCTGTATGGAACTCTTTGTGGGGCCCATTATTCTGTATGGAACGCTTTGTGGGGCCCATTTTTCTGTATGGAGGACTATGTAGGGCCCATTATTCTGTATGAAAGTCTATATTGTGCAAATTATTCTGTACGGAGGGCTATGATGGGCCCATGATTTTGACGGACTATGACGGACTATGTGGAACTCATTATTCTGTATTGAGGACTATGTGTGGCCCATTATTATGTATGGAGAACTATGTGGGGCCCATTATTCTTTATGGAGGACTATGTGGGCCCATTATTCTGTATGGAGGATTATGTGTGGCCCATTATTCTTTATGGAGAACTATGTGGTGCTCATTATTCTATAAGGAGGACTATGTGGGACCCATTACTCTGTATGGAGGGCTATGTATGGAAAAAACTCACCCAAAAATTGCCAGGTAAATAGCAATTGCACCTAGCAGCAGGCTGCCAGCTCCTCTGAGAGGTAACACAGGTGTCCATATACCGGGTTGTAGGTGACTGCGCACCGGTATACGGACACCAGTGTTACCTCTCAGAGGAACTGGCAGCCTGCTGCTGGGTGCAATGGGTATTTACCTGGCAATTTTTTGGTGAGTTTTTTTCTCTGATTTTATGTCCTAGTTCTGTGAATCTCAAGGGCTATGTATGGCCCATTATTCGGTATTGAGTGCTATGTATAGCCTATTATCCTATATGGAGGACTACGTGGACCCATTCTTTTGTATGGTGGACTTTCTGGGGACAATTATTCTGTATGGAGGATAAGGTGGGGTGTGCATCGAGGTTGGCCTGCAACTTTGTCCTTCTTTTAATGTTGGCCCTCTGTGTATTTGAATTTGACATGCACTCATCAGGGTATATGTTCCAAACACCTTGGAGAACTAACCAAAGATCTTTTTTGTATGTAGGCAGATATACATTTCTCATATATGAGAAATACAGGCATATAGTTACCTATCATATACCTTCCATCCTTGTATAATGTCCCCCATCCTTGTATAATGTCTCCCATCCTGGGCCTCTTCCCGTAAAATATGTTCTGCATCATGATATAGTGCCCCTTTCCGGGGCCCTTTCCAGTAATATATGTCCCTCCTCCTGGCATAATGTCTCCATCCTGGGCCTCTTCCTGGTATAATAACGGGCGGTATATCCATTATACGCTTCCTGATATAATCTCCCCCATTCTTGGCCCCTTCCAGTAATATATGCCCCCCATCTTGGTATAATGACCCCATCCTAAGCTTCTTCCAGTAATAATGTCCCTGCTCTTCTCCAACAAATGTAAAAACAATCAATTCTACTCTCCCTCCTCACCTCCGACGATAAGCGACGTTCTCTTCTATGCCTCCTTACTGCCATGCACGGCCAGCGACTTGCACACTGCCGTCAGCTGCTGGCCTCAGTTTGTATTGTAGTGCAGTGAGCCAGCGAGTCTCTGCACCGCAATTTATTTCAGTTGAATGTACTTCCTTGGACGCATATCCAGCAGGAATAGCTGCTGGTGTCGGGGGTCCCTCCTCAGCATGGGCCTGATGCTGTTACGCTCTTTGTGACTGCGATCATTGCGCCCCTGCAGTCTGCTGAGTTTCTTCAAAACTTAGTGTGAGTCCAAGTGTGAACAGCAGTCACCAAATGTTGATGGGGTTTAGATTTTACTTTTGTTCATTCACTTTGCACTTTGTTAATTGATCACAATGTTCTACTAACACTATATCTGACTGCATTCTGACTGTGCACCACTGGCTTGTTCACCTCCTATGGTGTCATTCATTCTCTTCTATCTTGTCTCCTTTTTAGAAAATGGTGCCTGCATTTTTGTTTTTGTATTGGAGATTTGGATCTTATGATCCACATGGAGTCCTTGGATCAAAGGAGGAGGATAACATCGTGGAGATAAAGGAAGAGGAGAAAGATGTGAAGAGTCACATCATGAACATGGAGGAGATGAAGGTGGAAAGATTAACATCGTCCAAGAGGAGAAGGTGGAGAACAACATCATGAACATCGAGGAGAGTAACATCGAGGAGAGTAACATCGAGGAGAGGAACATCGAGGAGAGGAACATCGAGGAGAGGAACATCGAGGAGGAGTCTGAAAGCCGGCGGAGTGTCTGCTCCAGAGCGGTTCTGGTAGTGGGGGATGGCATGATTCGGGGAGCAGATTCAGCAATCTGTCACAAAGATCGGTATTCCCGGACAGTGAGCTGCCTCCCCGGCGCTCGCATCCGGGACATCACCGATCAGGTGGACAGATTGCTGGCAGGGGCGTGGGAGGACCCAGTGGTGATGCTCCATATTGGCACCAATGACGACGTCACAGGGAGGTGGAAAGTCCTGAAAGACGACTACAGAGAACTAGGCCGCAAACTTAAATCCTGGACCTCCAGGGTGGTGTTCTCTGAGCTCCTCCCTGAGCCCTGTGCCACGTCAGACAGACAACAAGAGCTCATGGCACTCAATCAGTGGCTCCGGACCTGGTGTTATAAGCAGAAGTTTGGCTTCATGCAGAACTGGGACGACTTCTTTGGTGTCTGCCGGTACTATTCTGCGGACAGGCTGCACCTCAGTGGAGGGGGGGCAAATGTGCTGGGGGAGAAGATGGCGAGAAAGCTGGAGGAGCTAATATAGGGGGGAAGATAGGGGGCACACATGAAATTGGGGGTGACATGGGGGTGGGGTTAGAATAGTCAGTATGGTAGGATAGATGAATAGAGAATAGTCAGTATGGTAGGATAGATGAATAGAGATATAGGGAATAGTCAGTATGGTAGGATAGAGGATAGTCAGTAGGGTAGAATAGAGGATAGTCAGTAGGGTAGAATAGAGGAATAGAGGATAGTCAGTAGGGTAGAATAGAGGAATAGAGGATAGTCAGTAGGGTAGAATAGAGGAATAGAGGATAGTCAGTAGGGTAGAATAGAGGAATAGAGGATAGTCAGTAGGGTAGAATAGAGGAATAGAGGATAGTCAGTATGGTAGGATAGAGGATAGTCAGTATGGTAGGATAGAGGATAGTCAGTATGGTAGGATAGAGGATAGTCAGTAGGGTAGAATAGAGATACACAGAAACAAGGTTTTAAAAAAGATTTTTTTTTTGTAACAAGATAAATAGTTTGGGAGGGTTGGGTGCAGGTTGATGTGTAGTGGGGGGGATGTGCGGGTTTGGAGGCAGGGCCATAAAGGAAGCAGAACCATAAAGGGGTGGGGCTACCTGGAGGGGGTGGGGCTATGATACATACACACACATACACTCAATTGTATATAGTAGATATAAATTTAAAAAAAAAAAGTTTAAAAAAATTTTAAAAATGTTTAGAAAATTGTAAAAAGCTAAAAGAAAACCGTTAAAAAAAGCGAATCATCACCTTTTCTCATGAATGTTCTGTTATTTCACATGTATCTGATGCAATCTGCCACCTGGTGGTCACATTTAGTATTGCCCTTGATTTAGATGCATTAATTATTCCAGTGGTTTTTAATTAATTTGGTGTGTTTCACTCCAGCAACCGCTTCCATTAAAAGCGGTGTAGAAAGCTGAATTTTCTCGGTTTTTACCACGTTTTTTGCTATTAGTGAGCAGGAACATTTTTCTTTACATGTAGAGCCTGAATATTGTACAGACCTAATACTCACAGCTGAGGGTTTGTTACAGTCCGTATAATCGTCTTTCAGGTGAATATATTCTCGGTCCTTTCTATATTGCTGTAAATGGCAATAAAATGCATCAAAGATTTTTTTCATGGGGTTCACGTTGGGTGATGGTAATGACCGCTTCCCCAGTCATTAAAAAATAAATATTATATTAGCGATTTCCCCTGTAACTGTCTTCTTGTACATTAGCCCCAGTTACAGAGGTGCAGGCATGGGGGATGGGTGACCGGGGACGGGAGCCAGGTGATAAAATGGGGGAAGGGCGACAAGATAGGGCACGGGCGACAAGACTGGGGACGGACGACAAGGCGGGTCAGGCGACAAGACGGGAGACGTGGGACGGGCAATAAGACAAGGGACGGGCGACGAGACGTGGGATGGGAGACGTGGGACGGGCGACAAGACTGGGGACGGGCGACGAGACTGGGGACGGGCAACAAGACGGGATGGGCGACGAGACGAGGAATGGGAGATGTGGGACGGGAGACATGGGACGGGCGACAAGACGAGGGACGGGCGACGAGACGGGATGGGAGACGTGGGACGGGCGACAAGACAGGGGACGGGCGACATGGGTTGGGCAACAAGACGGAACAGGCGACAAGACAGGCGACAAGACGGGACTGGCGACGAGACGGGATGGGAGACGTGGGACGGGCAACAAGACGGGACGGGCGACAAGACGTGGGGTGGGAGACGGGCGATGAGACGGGGGTCGGTTGACAAAACAGACGACGAGACAGGGGATGGGAGAAGTGGGACGGGCGACAAGACGGGATGGGCGACGAGATGCGGGATGGGAGACATGCGACGGGGACAACACAGGGGACGGGTTACAAGATCGGGGACCGGAGACGTCGGACAAGCGACAAGACAGGGGACTGGCGACAAGATGGGCGACGGAACGAGGGACAGCCGACGAGACCAGGGACGGGTGACGAGACAGGGGACGGACAACGAGACGAGCGACGAGGAGAGCGACGGGGACGGCCGACTAGACGGGGACTGGCGACGGGACGGGTATCGGTTGACAAAACAAGCAACGGGACAGAGGACGGGCGACGAGCAATGGACAGGCGATGGGATGGGGGATGCACGACGAAATGGGCGACGGGACGGGCAACGAGACGGGGGACGGACGACGAGATGAACGACGGGGACGGTCGACAAGACATGTTCGGGTGACGAAACAGGTGAAGGGACGGGCGACGAGACTGGGGATGGGCAAGGAGGGACGGGCGATGAGACGGAGGATGAGACGGGTGACGAGACGATGGACAGGTGACAGGATGGGGGACGCGACGAGACGGGGGATAGGCAATGAGAAGGGGGATGGGCGACGGGACAAGGGACGCAAGACGGGGCCAGACAACGAGACAGGCGACAAGACAGGGAACGGGACGAGCGACGAGACGAGGGACAGGTGACCAGGTTTAGGCAATGAGACGGGAGACAGGTGACAGGTGACGAGACGGCGACGGGACAGGGGACAGCCAACGAGATGTCCCCCGTCTCGTCGCCCGACCCCCATCGCCCGTCCCCCATCTCGTCGCCTGTCTCTCCTCTCGTCGCCCAAACCCCGTTTTGTCACCCGTCCCCTGTCGTCCCTTCCCCACCCATCTCATCGCCTGTCCCGTTGCCCGACCCCCATCGCCCATCCTCCGTCTTGTCGCTTGTCCCCGTCTCGTCGCCAGTACCCTGTCCATGTCCCCCGTCGTATTGCCTGTCCCCCTTTCGCCTGTCTCATCACCCATCCCATCACCCGACCCGTCTTCGTCTCGTGTCCCCCGTCGCGACGCCCGTCCCATCACCCGTGTCGTCGCTTATCCCACGTCCCCCATCATGTTGCACGTCCCCCCGTCTCATCGTCCGTCTCCTGTCCTACGTCCCCTGTCGCCCTTCTCATCGTATGTCCCCCGTCTTGTTGCCTGTCTCCCGTCGCCCATCCCGTATCATCGCCCGTCCCATCGCCCATTTCGTCGCCCGTCCCGTCGCCTGTCCCATCGTTCATTCCATTGCCCATCTCGTCGCCTGACCCCCGTTGGCCGTCTCCTGTCTCGTCGCCCGTCTCCCGTCCCCAGTCTCATTGCCTGTTGCATTGCCCGTCCCGTCACCTGTACCCCGTTGCCCATCTCTTTGGCTGTCCCCCGTCCCGTCGCCTGTCACCTGTCTCCCGTGTTGTTGCCCAAACCTGGTCGCCGTCCCTCGTCTTGTCGCCTGTCTCGTTCTCTGTCCCCGTCTTGCGTCCCTTGTCCCGTCGCCCATCCCCCTTCTCGTCGCGTCCCCCATCCCGTCGCCTGTCCATCATCTCGTTGCCCGTATCATCCTCCGTCTCATCGCCCGTCCTTCCTTGCCCATCCCCCGTCTCGTCACCCGTACCTTCACCTGTTTCGTCACCTGAACCCGTCTTGTCGACCGTCCCCGTCGTTCATCTCGTCGCCCGTCCCCCGTCTCGTTGTCCGTCCCATCGCCCATCTTGTCGCGCATCACCCATCCTGTCGCCTGTCCATCGCTCGTCGCCCGTCCCCCTTCTCGTTGCCTGTCCCCTGTCTCATCGCCCGTCCCCTGTCCCGTCGCTTGTTTTGTCAACCGATACCCGTCCCGTCGCCAGTCCCCGTCTCGTCGGCCGTCCCCGTCGCTCGTCTCGTCGCCCGTCTCTCGTCTTGTTGTCTATCCCTATAGTATGAGATTCAATGGCTAGCACACGATAGGTGTGGGGGTATGGTGCTAGTGAAGGAGGCTCGTAAGTCCCACATAAATGTCTATTAGAATCACTGCACACATACACTTAAGGAGTTTTTTTGCTTGTTGGTGAAATTTATTGAAACAAGTGCTCTTATAGTGATTGCGACAGAATGACGTTTCGGTCATTCAAGACCTTGATCACATAAGTCGCTGAAAAAAACAGAGATATATACAATCAGGTGCTGTTGTTACATATATTACATATATACATTATATTTACAGCATAAAATACATGTAAAGTCTAATATATCCATGTCATGTCTGACATCTGGTGATGCTCATAGGAGAAATGCCAAGACTATGGTAAATATGAGAGTATGACTATACAAGTACTGAGAGTGAGATAGGAGGGCACAGATGGTTGCATCATTATTCAAAGTCAATAGTCATGTGTGGAGAAGATATTGAAGCATAAAATAACAAGAGAACATGCCTACCCTTGAGCTATGTTGTGGTTCATGAAGGATGTGGTCCTTATGGTCAGTATAGGAACAGCGGGTATGCCTGGATAGAGGGATTTGTATGTTTAGATTAGAAGGGAAGAAGGAATTAATGATGATGGAGGAATAGGGTGGTATAGTTACTTATCATGCATGGTGATAAGAGTTTGCTAAATATAAGTGCCTAATAGCCATAGTGTGTATTTAAAACCCCTTGTGATGTCATAGAACCTTCTAGAAAGATCTAGTTCAATCCCCATTGGTGAAAATGATAAAGTTATAGGCATTTACCCTTAGTAGTTCTGAACTGAGGGCTGTCCTGTACAGGGTAATGGTCACTAATGCCTTTAGATTAGCCAGGGTCAGAGTGGTCGCTCTATGTGGCTGTGGAGGTAAGTTACATAAACATTAGCTTGTGTCAATGTGCGGAGAAAAATGTACTTAACTTAATTGACTGGGTCATCATGGCTCACTCATGGTGGTGGCACGGCGGCGGAGTGTGTTCACACTCAGTTGTAGCAAGGAGGAGTGACAAGGGGCGGTGTGTATCGCTCCTTTTTATTCTGTTCTGCCCATGTGACAGGAAATGATGATTGCTGATCTCAGGACAGGATGTGACATCACCGCACATGCTCAGATGAAGTGTCAGGCTTATGGCGGCGGCCATGTTTTTGGTTGGTAGCTAGGTTTATAGAAGTCATGTGATCACATCGGGTCACATGACAGTGTGATGATACACCACATACTTTATCATAGTATAATCTTAAGGGCAATGTTGTTAAGAGGATAGCGGTTTATTAGGGACGTGACCCCAATGTGTTACAAGGTAACAGTGGTCAGACTGTGGGGTTTGTTATGTATTTTAAGGTTAAATGTAACACTTAAGGCCGCGATGTTACACTGAGATTCAACTAGTGTGAGGCAATGGTTTAACAACATTGAATACTATATAACCAGTGTTGTAGTCAATATAAGTTAAAGTACACTATGTATGGGCCATAAAGATGTTACTGAGTCTGGATGCTAGTATGTCAAAGATCTGATGATATATATGATATATGTTGGGTATTAGTGAGTACGGTATATATGTTGATAGACATTGTGATCACATAATACATCAGAAAAAAACAAGTAGGAGTCCAAACTCTCCTATGAGCCTCACCAGATGTCAGACATGGATATACTAGACTTTACATGTATTTTATGCTGTAAATATAATGTATATATGTAATATATGTAACAACAGCACCTGATTGTATATATCTCTGTTTTTTTTCAGCGACTTATGTGATCAAGGTCTTGAATGACCGAAACGTCATTCTGTCGCAATCACTATAAGAGCACTTGTTTCAATAAATTTCACCAACAAGCAAAAAAACTCCTTAAGTGTATGTGTGCAGTGATTCTAATAGACATTTATGTGGGACTTACGAGCCTCCTTCACTAGCACCATACCCCCACACCTATCGTGTGCTAGCCATTGAATCTCATACTATAAGCGTGTTTGGCTATAAGCACCGATCGATCCAATGTCATCTGGAGTATACCGGTATGACGACGCAGCTGGACCAACTATATTGTCCAGAATAAGAACTGCCTCTGACTTCCTACACGTCCCCAGTAAGGACTTGAAAACCAAGGACTGGGAGAGAGAGAGGAAGAAACTGATAGGCTACGACCTCCACTGTGCTACTCTTGGCGAGTATTTCAGACAAAACAAAATTCCTCGAGGATTACGCTGTAATCTCAGACCCACGCTATTCTCAGATAACGAGAAGTATTGCAAAACTTTCCAGGAAATCCTCAACAAGTGCTCCTTCGATATCATACTCCTGACGATAGAGTACCTACAAGAAGCAATCAAGGACACCGAGGCCAAAGTGACGGCGATTGAGACACAACTCACTTCCACTCTCAGTTCTACTGAATTAACTTCACTTAAGACCAAGGTCGAAACAACCCTAGCTACCCATCGCAAAACCATAGAAGAACGCAAAAGAAGTAAATTCCAACGAGATACTGAGGACTATCTAACAAACAAAGTGTACAGATGGGACGAACCAGCACCAAGACGCCCACCACGACCAAGACCGAACAGACCTCCAAGGGGGAACCCCCCTTCTGGAGGTTCGACTCCTTCAGGCGGTTCTACTCCAGGATCCGGCAGCGACACTGGCGGATATCCAATTTCCAGACCAGCGGGTTTTTTAGACCCACCACGCCCAGCCGGAGGACCAGGAGGGGGAAGAGATCCGGACCGGATGCTTCTGCGCTCACAGGTAGGAGTCCAAACATAGTCGTTAATATCTCTGACTACTCTCTTTCACCATTAGAATTAGAAGTCTTAAACAAAGGGTTATCTTTCTGCCCCACTCCCAAATGGGATTCCTTTCAATTAGAGAAGGATCTCCAATCATTCTATCGTAACATCAGACTCAAGGTGCACTTCGAGGGGAACCCCCCAACTGGGGACCACAGACCCAACCTTACAGCTAATCAGAGGACTACTAATCAATTGACTATAGACAACCTGGGCTTGAGGAATCCTAGTACCTTCATCCCACCTAAAACTCATCATGCAGCTGAAGCATTCATCAATCTGGTTGATAGAGATATCAAGGAGATCATCCATGACCATCGTATTGGCTTACTCCCTGTCCGCCACAATTTATCACCACTTCATAAACAGGCAATTGCCTCACTTCAAAATAACAAAAATATCATTATAAAACCAGCGGATAAGGGTGGAGCAATCGTGGTTATGAATAAGACTCAGTACATCCAGGAGATTAGGAGACAGCTGACTGACACCTTGACCTATAAACGCGTCCTGACTGACCCTACATTCTCCATACGTAGTAAAATAGAGAACATCACAAACGAATATATAAGAAATGGGACGATTGATACCAAGACCAAAACATTCCTATCCAACGTACATCCAATCACCCCCGTCATATACATACTTCCCAAAATCCACAAGGACCTCCATAATCCACCAGGACGCCCTATTGTGGCCTCCACCGACTCTATCCTAAGCCCGCTGTCTGTATTTTTAGAAAAACTCTTGACTCCACATGCCCACAGGACTAGATCATTCCTCCTAGACACTAGCTCCTTTCTAAAAAAACTGAAGGATCTGGGACCCATTCCACCTAACAGTATCCTGTGTACATTGGATGTTAACAGTTTATACACCTCTATTGAACATGACAAAGGTATAGAGGCAGTTTCCCTTACCCTACAGGAGGCCAACACCAATACCAACCAAAGTAACCTATGTATTGATCTACTTAACCTGGTACTACGTGAAAATTATTTTCTTTTTGAAGATGATTTTTATGTACAGATACGGGGTACCGCGATGGGCTCGAACGTAGCCCCCGCATATGCAAATCTCTACATGGATAGGTTCGAGAGAGACCATATATACCCCAATAACGCCTTCCAACAGCAAGCTCTCGTATGGTACAGATACATTGACGACATTTTCTGCATATGGCATGGCCCCCAGGACAGCCTCCTTGACTTCTTTAACTCCATCAATCAGATCAGACCTGAACTCAAATTCACACTATCCCATGACACCAATAACATCAGCTTCTTGGACACAAGAGTATCAAAAGATGACCGGGGATATCTTACTACAGACATTTTTACAGAGCCTACAGATGTCAATAGTCTCCTCCTATATGACAGCTGTCACCCAAAAGCAACTAGAAATAGCTTGCCAAGATCACAGTTTAAGAGAGTCAATAGAATTGTCTCCGATCCCACAACTAGAGACACACGTCTAACCGAAATGTCCAATAAGTTCGCTAGTCGAAATTACCCGAAAAAACTACTCACTGATGAACTACATAGAGCCCGCACCGATACTACACCACCCAGTGACATGACGAAACCTGTGAGGCTTCCTTTTGTCCATTATCACCATCCCTCCATACTAAGGGTACATAATTTGATCCGCAAACACTGGCCACTACTGACAAGATCATACCCCAGTGTCGAGTCATTCAAAACCCCCCCCTGATGTGCCTGCGGAGACCCCCAAACATACGGGACAGATTGGTACGAGCGGACATAGGGACTATGGAAACCATCCATTCATGCACCCTCACAGGTCAAAGGAGAACAGGTACTTATCCCTGTCTAAGCTGTATGTCATGCTCAAACGTCATCAAAGGCAATGTAGTCACACACCCCCGGACAGGCAAATCCTACCCCATAAAGGACTTCTACACTTGTGATTCCAATTTTGTGGTCTATGTGATCAAGTGCCCTTGTGGACTGCTGTATGTAGGGGAAACAACCCAGGCAATCAGGAGGAGGATCTCTAGCCATAAATCTGCCATCAGATGTGAATACACCTGGCTACCCCTACCGGCCCACTTCAAAGAAGCTAGACACAACATCTCTCAACTACGCTTCCAAGTGTTAGAAAAGGTACATAGACCCAGAAGAGGGGGTAATCATATCAAACTTCTGAAAGAGCGAGAAACTTATTGGATTTACACACTCGACACCCTAGCGCCTAGGGGTCTCAACCGTGAAATAGAGTGGCATAACTAACAATTGACATTCTTCCCTAGGTCACCTAATCTATACAAATAACAGGGCACGACATAACTCCCTGGTAAGGACAAAAAGCATAGCATTAGTATTTTGGCCATAAGTTTCCTTTCTCTCTCTTTGATTTCTTTTATCTTATTTTTAAGTTTGGACTCCTACTTGTTTTTTTCTGATGTATTATGTGATCACAATGTCTATCAACATATATACCGTACTCACTAATACCCAACATATATCATATATATCATCAGATCTTTGACATACTAGCATCCAGACTCAGTAACATCTTTATGGCCCATACATAATGTACTTTAACTTATATTGACTACAACACTGGTTATATAGTATTCAATGTTGTTAAACCATTGCCTCACACTAGTTGAATCTCAGTGTAACATCGCGGCCTTAAGTGTTACATTTAACCTTAAAATACATAACAAACCCCACAGTCTGACCACTGTTGCCTTGTAACACATTGGGGTCACATCCCTAATAAACCGCTATCCTCTTAACAACATTGCCCTTAAGATTATACTATGATAAAGTATGTGGTGTATCATCACACTGTCATGTGACCCGATGTGATCACATGACTTCTATAAACCTAGCTACCAACCAAAAACATGGCCGCCGCCATAAGCCTGACACTTCATCTGAGCATGTGCGGTGATGTCACATCCTGTCCTGAGATCAGCAATCATCATTTCCTGTCACATGGGCAGAACAGAATAAAAAGGAGCGATACACACCGCCCCTTGTCACTCCTCCTTGCTACAACTGAGTGTGAACACACTCCGCCGCCGTGCCACCACCATGAGTGAGCCATGATGACCCGGTCAATTAAGTTAAGTACATTTTTCTCCGCTCATTGACACAAGCTAATGTTTATGTAACTTACCTCCACAGCCACATAGAGCGACCGCTCTGACCCTGGCTAATCTAAAGGCATTAGTGACCATTACCCTGTACAGGACAGCCCTCAGTTCAGAACTACTAAGGGTAAATGCCTATAACTTTATCATTTTCACCAATGGGAATTGAACTAGATCTTTCTAGAAGGTTCTATGACATCACAAGGGGTTTTAAATACACACTATTGCTATTAGGCACTTATATTTAGCAAACTCTTATCACCATGCATTATAAGTAACTATACCACCCTATTCCTCCACCATCATTAATTCCTTCTCCCCTTCTAATCTAAACATACAAATCCCTCTATCCAGGCATACCCGCTGTTCCTATACTGACCATAAGGACCACATCCTTCATGAACCACAACATAGCTCAAGGGTAGGCATGTTCTCTTGTTAGTTTATGCTTCAATATCTTCTCCACACATGACTATTGACTTTGAATAATGATGCAACCATCTGTGCCCTCCTATCTCACTCTCAGTACTTGTATAGTCATACTCTCATATTTACCATAGTCTTGGCATTTCTCCTATGAGCATCACCAGATGTCAGACATGGATATACTAGACTTTACATGTATTTTATGCTGTAAATATAATGTAAATATGTAATATATGTAACAACAGCACCTGATTGTATATATCTCTGTTTTTTTCAGCGACTTATGTGATCAAGGTCTTGAATGACCGAAACGTCATTCTGTCGCAATCACTATAAGAGCACTTGTTTCAATAAGTTGTCCATCCCCTGTCTCGTCACCCGTCCCTGGTCTCGTCGCCTCTCCCTCGTTCCCTCGCCCGTCTTGTCGCCAGTCCCCTGTCTTGTCGCCTTTCCGACGTCTCCCGTCCCCGATCTCGTAACCCGTCCCCTGTGTTTTCCCCGACGCATGTCTCCCATCCCGCATCTCGTCGCCCATCCTCTGTCTTGTCGCCCGTCCCACGTCTCCCGTCCCCTGTCCCGTCGTCTGTTTTGTCAACCGACCCCCGTCTCATCGCCTGTCTCCCATCCCACGTCTCGTCGCCTGTCCCCTGTCTTGTCACCTGCCCCATGTCTCCTGTCCCGTCTTGTTGCCCGTCCCATCTTGTCGCCCGTCCCCAGTCTCATCGCCCGTCCCCTGTCTTGTCGCCCGTCTCACGTCTCCCATCCCCTGTCTCGCCGCCTGTCCCCCGTCTTGTCGCCCGTCCCACGTCTCCCGTCCCCCGTCTCGTCACTCGGCCCGTCTTGTCGCCCATCCCCAGTCTTGTTGCCCGTCCCATGTCTCTTTGCCCGTCCCCTGTCTTGTTGCCCGTCCCACGTCTCCCGTCCCTCATCTTGTTGCCTGTCCCCTGTCTTGTCGCCCGTCCCTAGTCTCGTCACCTGTCCCCTATCTTGTCGCCTGTCCCCCCATTTTATCGCCTGACTCCCGTCCCCGGTCACCCATTCCCCATGCCAGCCCCTCTGTAACTGGTTTCTGTAACTGAAAACAGTTACAGGGGAAATCGCTAATATAATATTTATTTTTTAATGACTGGGAGAGCGGTCATTACCGTCACCCAACGTGAACCCCATGAAAAAAATCTTTGATGCATTTTATTGCCATTTACAGCAATATAGAAAGGACCGAGAATATATTCACCTGAAAGACGATTATACAGACTGTAACAAACCCTCAGCTGTGAGTATTAGGTCTGTACAATATTCACTACATGTAAAGAAAAATGTTCCTGCTCACTCATAGCAAAAAACTTGGTAAAATCTGAGAAAATTCAGCTTTCTACACTGCTGTTAATGTAAGCGTCTGCTGGAGTGAAACGCACCAAATTAATTAATTAAGAGGTGCTGGAATAATTAATGGAAACACGCCCAGGGGGACTATTGCATATAGTCCCCACTTCATTATCATCCTAATGAGTAAATATAAAAACGTTTTTTCCATCTTTGAAAGCAAGCATGTCACACAGAAAGGGTTGGGTATAATGCTAACAGGAAGGTGGAGGGGCATGTATTGATAGGTTAGGTGGCTTTTCGGAGGTGACAGGTTCACTTTAAAGGGATCCTGTCATCCCCAAAACACCTGTAAACCTATTAAAACCTGTCCCTAGAGCATATTAACACTTTCCCTACACTGTTTTTACCTCCTAAATGCAGTAAATGACATTGCATAAAAACGTTTTATAAGTACCTGATTACTGATGATAATGAGTGACTATCTATTCATAGTCACTCATCAAGACTGCCCCTCTGCTTGATAGCACGCCTGAATAGGCGTGATCTTCATAGCAGATTCAAATTGCCGCCTCCTGCTGTGCCCTGTGTCGTCCGAGGCTGCTGTGTGGCTGGGTGACGCGATCGGCGTCATTCCCCGCGCCGGGTGACGTATTTACACCGGCGCCGCGCTGTAAACTTCAAAATGCGCACTACGCATGCGCATGGGCATGCGCAGTGTGCATTTTGAAGCCGACAGCGCGGCGCCGGTGTAAATACGTCACCCGGCGCGGGGAATGACGCGGATCGCGTCACCCAGCCACACAGCAGCCTCGGACGACACAGGGCACAGCAGGGAGGCGGCAATTTGAATCTGCTATGAAGATCACGCCTATTCAGGCGTGCTATCAAGCAGAGGGGCAGTCTTGATGAGTGACTATGAATAGCATAGTCACTCATTATCATCAGTAATCAGGTACTTATAAAACGTTTTTATGCAATGTCATTTACTGCATTTAGGAGGTAAAAACAGTGTAGGGAAAGTGTTAATATGCTCTAGGGACAGGTTTTAATAGGTTTACATGTGTTTTGGGGGTGACAGGATCCCTTTAATGCTGCATCATTTTGCTGAGATTGCATCTAAATTAAGGGCAATACTAAATGTGACCACCAGGTGGCAGCACATACATGTGAAATAACAACATTCATGAGAAAATGTGATGATTCGCTTTTTTTTAACTATGTTCTTTAAAAAGTTTTTTTTTACAATTTAAATTTTTTTTTTTATATCTAATATATACAATTTAGTGTATGTTTGTGTATGTATGTATCTTAGCCTTACCCCTCCCTGTAGCCCCACTCCTTCATAGCTCTGCTTACGTATGGCCCTGCCTCCTACTACAGAGATAAGGGGAGCAGAACCGAGCTTACTACAGAGATATAGGAACAGAACTGAGCTTACTACAGAGATAAGAGAGCAGAACCGAGCTTACTACAGAGATAAGAGAGCAAAACCGAGCTTACTACAGAGATATGGAGCAGAACCGAGCTTACTCCAGAGATAAGGGAGCAGAACTGAGCTTACTACAGAGATAAGAGAGCAGAACCGAGCTTACTACAGAGATAAGGGAGCAGAACCGAGCTACTACAGAGATAAGGGAACAGAACCGAGCTTACTA
>JARQOC010001520.1:0-39646 GCA_033576535.1 Allobates femoralis
TGACCACATATGAGTTATCTGTGTACTCAGGAGAAATTGCCCAACAAATTTTAGGATCCATTTTATCCTGTTGCCCATGTGAAAATGAAAAAATTGAGGCTAAAAGAACATTTTTATTGAAAAAATTAAAAAACGTCCATTTTTTCCTTCCACGTTGCTTTAGTTCCTGTGAAGCACTTGAAGGGTTAATAATCTTCCTGAATGTAGTTTTGAGTAGCTTGAGGGGTGCAGTTTTCGGAATGGTGTCACTTTTGGGTGTTTTCTATCATGTACACCCCTCAAAGGGACTTCAAATGTGATGTGGTCACTAAAAAAATGGTTTTGTAAATTTTGCTGGAAAAATGAAAAACTGCTGATGAACTTTGAACCCTTATAACTTTCTACCCCCCAAATTTTTTTTCCAGAATTGTGCTGATGTGAAGTAGACATGTGGGAAATGTTATTTAACTATTTTGTGTCACATAACCCTGGTTTAGCATAATAAAAATTAAAAATTTGAAAATTGTGAAATTATCAAAATTTTCACCAAATTTTTTTTTATAAATAAATGCAAAAATTATCGACCTAAATTTAATACTAACATGAAGTCCAATATGTCATGAAAAAACAATCTCAGAACCGCTAGGATCCGTTGAAGCGTTCCAGAGTTATTACCTCATAAAAGGGACACTGGTTAGAATTACACTGATACCTCATATGTGGTCATAAACCACTGTTTGGGCACACGGCAGGGCTCAGAAGGGAAGGAGCGCCATTTGACTTTTGGAGCTAATTTTCCATTCAAAATGTCTAATGGCGCTCCTTCCCTTCTGAGCCCTGCCGTGCACCCAAACAGTGGTTTATGATCACACTAGAATTAGGCCCGATGCTATTGCATCGGGAGGGCGTCACTGCCACTTTGCGCTCTTTTTGGCCCCCCTGCGCTCCCTTTGACCCTCTGCTTAGCCTTGTGTCTTTGCCCCCCCTTCCCTCTGTCTTTTTCCCCGTGTCTCTGCCCTCTCTTCAGTCTCTCTTCTCCCCCATGTCTCTGCCCCCTCTTCCCTCTCTCTGCTACCGCCTTTCGTCTCTCTGCCCCTTCCCTTTCTCTGCCCTTCCTTTCATCTCTCTGCTCTCTGCCCCTTACTCTGCTCTCCCCTTTTATCTCTCTACCCTCTTTTCCACTCTCTGACCCCCCCTTTCTTCTTTCTGCTCTCCCCTTCAGTCTCCGTGCCCCCCCTTTAGTCTTTCTGGTCCCCCCTTATGCATCTCTGCCCCTTTTCATCTCTGCCCCCCCCCCTTTTCATCTCTCTGCAATCCTTCAGTGTTTCTGGTCCCCCTATGTCTCTCTGCTCCCCCTTCCCTATTTCTGCCCCCATCAGTGTTTATGGGCCCTCTTATGTTTCTCTGCTCCTCTTCAGTATTTCAGGTTCCCACCTTGTCTCTCTGCTACCCTTCAGTATTTCTGGCCCCCCCCCCCCCCCGTATGTCTCTCAGCCCCCCCTTCCTTCTCTGCTCCCCCCTTATGTCTCTATGTCCCCCCTTCATGTCTCTGACCCTCCATCTCTCTGCACATCCCCTTCAGTATTTCTGGTCCCCCTTATGTCTCTCGGCCCCCCTTACCTCTCTGCTACCCCCCTTTCATCTCTCTGCCCCCCTTCAGTCTTATTGGTTGTCCTTGTTTCTTTCCCTCCCCCTCAGTATTTCTGGTCCTCCTTATGTCTCCGTTACCCTTCAGTATTTAAGGTCCCCCCTTATGTGTCTCTGCTCCCCTTCAGTATTTGTTCCCCCTATTCATCTCTCTGCCCCCCCTTCCCTCTCTGCTCCTCCTACCCCCCTTTCATCTCTATGCTCCCCCCTTCATCTCTCTGGCCCTTTTCAGTCTTTCTGGTCCCCCCTTATGTCTCTCTGCCCACTTCAGTCTTTCTGGACCCCTTTATGTCTCTCTGCCCCAATTCCCTTTCTGCTCCCCCACTTTTGTCTTTCTACACCCCCCTTCCCTCTCTGTCCTCTCTTCAGTTTTTTCTGGTCCCCTCTTATGTCACTGTTTCCTCTTTAGTCTTTCAGCTCCCCCCTTCTGCCTCCCCTTCCCTCCTTCCCAGCTGTGACAGCTCCGTGTCATAGCTGGGAAACAGTGAAGAGTAGACTGCAGGAGGCGGAGCTGCAGTGATGTCCAGTCATGTGACTGATCCCATGACTGACATCACCTATTTGGGTAGGACCTTTGGTAAGTAAGTTGTCGGGGGTCTGCAGGCGCCAAAGGCGGTGCGGGCGCCGGAGGGGGGGTGTGGGGGTCTACTGCTGAGAGAGATGAGGGACACTGAAAAGGGGTGCGGAAGTCTATTGCGGGGGTGTGCGGACACCGGAGTCTACAGTGGGGGTCTACTGCGGTCAGCGGCATCAGGAGAGGTGTGGTAGGAGGCTGGCTGGGGTCTGCCGGTAATTGCGGCTTGCGATGGCGCGCATGTGCGCTATCGCTCGCGGAGCTGGCATCCGGCCGCGGTGCATACCGGAACAGCGGCACAGTGGCCGGATGCCAGCAACTGGCAATTATTATATAAGATATGAGGTATCAGTGTACTCAGGAGAAATTGCTCAACAAATTTTAGTATGCATTTTATCCTGTTGCCCATGTGAAAATGAAAGAATTTAGGCTACAAGATAATTTGTGTGAAAAAAAAGAAAAGTTCTTTTTCAATTTTACAGATCAATTTGTGAAACATCTGGGGTTCAAAGTGCTCACCACACATCTATACAAGTTCCCTGGGGGAGGTGGGGTCTAGTTTCCAAAATGGGGTCACTTGTGGGGGAGCTCCAATGTTTAGGCACTCAGGGGCTCTCCAAATGCAACATGGTGCCCGCTAACAATTTGAGCTGATTTTCCATTCACTTTGTTAGCGGACACCATGTCGCGTTTGGAGAGCCCCTGTGTGCCTAAACATTGGAGCTCCCCCACAAGTGACCCCATATTGGAAACTAGACCCCCCCCCCAAGGAACTTCTCTAGATGCATAGTGAACACTTTGAACCACCAGGTGCTTTACAAATTGATCCGCAAAAATGAAAAAAGAAACTTTTTGTGGGGAAAAAAAAAAAAAAATACTTTTTCATTTTTACAGATCAATTTGTGAAGCACCTGGGGGTTTAAAGTGCTCACTATGCATCTAGATAAGTTCCCTGGGGGGAGGTCTAGTTTCCAAAATGGGGTCACTTGTGGGGGAGCTCCAATGTTTAGGCACACAAGGGCTCTCCATACGCGACATGGTGTCCACTAACAATTGGAGCTAATTTTCCATTCAACTTTTTAGCGGACACCATGTCGCGTATGGAGAGCCCATGTGTGCCACCAGCACAAGGGCAACTGGAAGAGTTGGGGTACGGCACCAGAAAATGGCGCCTCTAATGAATGTGCTATCTTCTGGGGTGGCTGTGGGTTGCAATTTGCAGTGTGGAGGGCCCACAATCTTTGGGTCTCTCCACGCTGAGGATTCCAGCCCCCCAGCTGCCAAGCGGTACCCAGCTGGCAACCAAAAATACGGCAAAGCTCGATGTCATTTTATTTGTAGAAGTAAATTAAAAAAAATAAATAAATGAAAGTTAGGCTTTGCCATATTTTTGGTCCAGCCAGGTACAACTTGGCAGCTACGGACTGCCACCAACCCCCAGCTAACTTGTACCTGGCTGGCAACCAAAAATACAGCGAAGCCCATTTTTTTTTGTTATTTCTAGAACTAATTCTAGAAAGAAAAAAAAAAGAAAAAAAAAACAAAACGTGGGGCTCCACCATATTTTTGGTCCGGCCAGGTACTACTAGGCAGCTGGGGGCTTGAATCCTCAGCATGGAGAGGCCCAAGTGTTCCGGGCCCCCCCATGCTGCAAATCGTAGCCCGCGGCTGCCCCAGAAAATGGTGCATTCATTGAAGCACCATTTTCTGGCGCTGTAACCAGGCTCTTCCAGTTGCCCTGGTGCCGGTGGCAAACTGAGTAATAAAGGGGTTAATGACAGCTTATTTATTGGCAGCTGGCAATAAGCCCGAGATCCATAATGTTTGGCCAATGTTAGACCCGGCAATTAGGAATTTAGTAGATAGTCAAAAAAAATACACCACACAAAAAAATCTTTTTATTTAAAAAAAAAAAAAAAAAAAAAAATATCCGGACTCCATCTTTATTATGAAGATCCGACGTAGTCCACAACGAAGGTCCCACGACGCTTGATCGCCTCCGACGTAGTCCACAACGAAGGTCCCACGACGCTCGATCGCCTCTGCTACATCCATCGTCCATAGTGACTAGTGAATCACTGCGCCTGGGCTGTCAGATCGCTACTCTGCAGCCCAATCCCCCTGCATGGAGATTGAGCTGCATAAAGCGATCTGACAGTCCAGGCACAGTGATCCACTCAAGGCTTGAGGTCGGAGAGGTGGATTCCCCACCCTGTCCGCAGGATCACTGTGATCACAGTGATCCTGTCTCCACTTATAGAAGGGGCGGTGGAGGGGGCGGGGATCGCCCCCTCCAGTGCTGATGGGGAGTGATCTGATCACTCCCCATCGTCTTCACCAACATGGCGGCGGAGCAGGCACTTTTGCTGGTCGCTGCCGATTTTTTCCTGCCGCCGCTTGCTTCTTCCCACCGCAGCCTGGATGGACCAGGTGAGCCGCCGCTTCTCTGCAACCTGATCCCCCTGCATGGGGGATAGAGCTTCAGAAAGCAATCAGACAGCCCAGGCACAATAATCCACTAAGTGGATCACAGTGCCTGGGCTGCCAGATCACTATTCTGCAGCCTGATCCCCCCCCCATGCAGGGGTATCGGGCTGCAGAGAAGCGGCGGCTCACCTGGTCCATCCAGGCTGCGGTGGAAAGAAGCAAGCGGCGGCAGGAAAAAAACGGCAGTGGCCAGCAAAAGTGCCTGCACCGCCGCCATGTTGGTGAAGATGATGGGGAGTGATCAGATCACTCCCCATCAGCTCTGGAGGGGGCGATCCTGTTTCAACAGCCAATCACAGTGATTCTGGGAACAGGGTGGGGAATCCACCCCAACGACCTCAAGCCTTTGTTCTCTGTGATAGGAACCACAGAACATCGGGGCCCGATGGCGGTTGCCGCAGCAACGGTGCTGCGGTAACAGTCATGGTGTTGTACAACGTCATGGGTCGTGAAGGCACCGATTTTCATGACGTTGCACAACGTCAAAGGTCGGGAAGGGGTTAAAGAGGACCTGCCACCCCCCTGCTGCATGGCAATCTAAATGCAGCACTGAATGCAGCTGCATTCAGGGAAGGGGCTTTCCCGCCATGTGTCTTCGTACTGTGTATCCCGAGAAATAAACTTCGGAAAACTCACCGTTAGAACTCATGAAGGCAGTCCCTGGTGCAGGAGCCAGCTCGATGGACGGGGGCCATTCCCTACCCTCGGCTTGTTTGTGCCGCCTCCTGATGTGCTGTTTATGCTTTGCTCAGACAGCAGGGCAGGAATCTCGAGCTGACGTCAGTACAAATGATTTGCATGCTCTGTGAGGCAGGATGAGTGACAGAGGAGGAGGGCAGAACCAGCCCAGCAGAAGCAGCACAGAAAGGCACAGGGGGAGGGAATGGCCCCCGTGAATGAAGCTCACTCCAGGAGCAAGGACTGCCCTCATGGCTTCTAACAGTGAGTTTGCCTAAGGTTATATCTCGGGATACACAGCACACAGACAACATGTGGGACCCCTTCCCTGAATGCAGCAAACATGCTGCATTTAGATTGCCATGCAGCAGGGGGGCGACAGGTCCTCATTAACTACGAAGCCAAAATAATGCGCTAACTTTATATTTTGTTCCAGTATAATTATGTGAAGATTTTTAGGATTGTTGTTGTGACAACATATTCTAGAGAGAATATGGAGTGTGTGATCCTACACAAACTTACAATGTCATATTGTGCAGACACCTTTTTGCCAAATAGAATTGTAATGCAGTTTTCCAAAAGATTTCTATTCAGATTTGTGCCTAGTAAAAATTCTTAGTAAGTATTCCTTAGGGTGGAAATGCTTCAGAAATCATTTGGAGTTTAGTAGTACAAACTATTAAGCTAATGTGGCGCCCCTGCGGGTATTAGCCACAGTATAAGATCATAATAGTTGCACTCACTTAGAAAGCCACTGCACTACCACCTTTGGCCAGTAGGGGGAGCTCCAGAGACTTCCCTAGAGATAAAACACTGGTTTGAGGTAAATTTTCAGACAGTTGGAGCCAGGGACTCAGAGTGACAGGAGCTGCATTGAGTTCCTGAGAACTGACTGGCAATTTTCTAGGGCCAAGCCATCGGTCTGAGGAGGAGAAACTGATAAGAGGAACACTTTCAGAATCGGGTAGCATCATTATCTACCCTAGATAAAAAGCGCAGATACGGATACCGGATCCGTGGCTGCATTAGTTATATACAATACAGCAACCGGAAAAACGTGAGGTAACAACAAGCTTCACAGGGCCAGACACAGCAACATACTAAGAGTTCAGCAGTACTCCCGGAGGGGGTAAGCAGAGAGAGACAAAGGACTTAAGTTGCCTGTTGAGTGGGACCCAGAGAGGACAGATTTGGGCCGGCAGCGAGTTCACGCACGGCAGCAGGGCCACATAGACAGCGCAAGCAGGAGGTAAAGGACCCGGTGGGGCCTGAGCAACTGAACCCCTATTGCAGACTCCGGAGACGGGACTTGTTGTATTATAGTTTGGTTGAAAGTAAACCAGTTAAACTTCATCTGTGCCTCAGCCTCTGATTTAACAGCTACCATCTATCCAGGATTGGGACCATCACCGCTGAGAGAATTTGCTGTGAATCAAGTAAGTGTCTGTGCCCTTAACATCTCCTCACCAGACTTCCATCTTCATCCATCATTAACTTTTACATCACCTGTCCAGGGGACCCTATATCCCTACCCGGAAAAGGGCTATACCATCTCAGCTGCCTCTCACCATCATCCCCTGGCCAGTACAAGGCAGCGGTGGCCATATATAGCCACATTATTCCGGGTGGCGTCACGACAATAACATCTACAAACTTTATAAATTATATAAACTTCTAAATCCCCTGTAAATACCCCCTTTTAGGAGTGTGCCAGCCTGGGGCCACGGCCTGGGTCCAGCCACCAGTGACTCCCCCAAGGAAAGGGACCCTGCGCCGGGTATCCCGGTCCCCTAAGCTGGGCGGCACATCTCTCTTTGGCGTCACGAACAGGATTCACCGTGCCTGGTTAAATCGGGTACTGTGTGCCGTGATTAATGCCGAAAATTGTGAGAAAATCCGAGAAAAATTGACTTTTTTATCAAAAAGTGATTTTCCCATTGGAAACCATTGAAATAGACTTTTCCCCATTGACTAACATTGAAACAAAATGGCCGCCAGCCTCTGAGGTAAAATTGCATCATCACTAATTACCTCATAACTGCCACAGCACGAGACTGCTATTTGAACTGTGTCATAGCCCTGAGCTCTGATCTGACTGAAAAATTTCAGATTCCGCCATTACTGAGCTCACGGCGAGCAGAAGCAGCAGGGGGCGTGTCTTTGTGGGCGGTACCAAGCTGAGAGCTCTGACGTCTGCAAAAGGGGAAAACCAATCCTGCTGCACAGCGGAACGATTATACGCCATCCCGACGGAAGCAGAGGACCGGAAGGGTCCGGATTAACTAAGGGGGCGCAACATGTCGCAGCACGGAGACGCCGAAACACCCGGCGACACATATGCAGCTGAATCACAGAACAGAGCGCTCGGCAGCACAGCGGCTCAAGGTGCAGCGCCCATTATGCCGATGTTGATGCCATATACCCCAGGTGCTCCATGGCTTCCAGTGTATGAAGGTAAGCCTAATACTTTTGATGATTTTAAAGAAAAACTGCTGGCCTATTTAAACATGTTTCCAATGGCAGAAGCTCAGCGTGTCGGTTTGCTGATGGCACAGTTAAGTGGTAATGCCAAGCGAGAAGTCACAGCATGGTCCGCTGATCTAAAAGACACTGCTGAGCATATTCTAGCTGGATTAAAGGCAGTATTTGAAATTACTGCTGGTAGCAAAGCAAAGACCAAATTCTTCAATTGCAAACAAAAGGCCAATGAGAGTGTGAGAGACTTTGCCCTGAATTTACAGGAGGCCCTTAAAGCGCTTACACTGGCTGAACCAATGTTTAACACTGGCGCTGATAAATTGCTAAAAGATCAATTCATTGAGGGACTATTAACCCCTTCTCATCGAGGGCATGCGAGTATGCTGACTTTCAAGGACCCTGAGGTGACATTTGCCCAGTTAAAGGAGAGCGCTATTCGTCTCCAGCAGGCAGAGGCACTTTGGGATCAGGATCCTGAGCAATCCATTACAGAAACCCCTCAACAACAGAGAGTGCCAGTGACATCAGTTAAGCCCCTGGAGGCCAGTGCTAATGATGCTTTCCAGCAAAAGCTTGACTCTCTAACAGACATTGTCACCTCAATGGCTAAAACCATGCAGGAAATGAGAGAATCACAGACTACACCCAAGATGGAGTTGGCGAACCGCAGAGAGGATATTCCCTGGATGAGACCCCAGAGATACCCAGCGTGGAGAGGACGACCCAACGACCGTTACCAGCCGGATGGACAGCCTATTTGCCGCCGTTGCCGGAAGCCAGGCCACATCGCCCGCAATTGTGATTTAAACAAGGATCCCCTGGGAATGCGGGCCGCTTCGCAGGAGTGAACTTTCAAGGCCCAACATCCTGGCACGACAAGTACGTCGGAGGACGTCCCATTATCCCCATCGTGCTGGACGGTATTCCCCTCAATGCCTTGTTGGACACTGGTTCCCAGATTTCATCTATACCACATATCCTTTATAAGAGGTACTGGGCAGATTCAGACATTGATAAAAGACCATCTAATGTTGAGCTAAGTATATATGCTAGTAATGGAA
This sequence comes from Allobates femoralis, assembly GCA_033576535.1. Taxonomy (NCBI): domain Eukaryota; kingdom Metazoa; phylum Chordata; class Amphibia; order Anura; family Aromobatidae; genus Allobates; species Allobates femoralis. The sequence goes on from JARQOC010001520.1 coordinate 8,905, forward strand.
AATTGGTACCACAAGTAGGATTTAGAGAGATGACCATTAAGATTGGTAGAGTAGAATTAAAAAATCAGGGTATCATAATTGTTGATGTTAACCGACGGGAACCTTTTGTATTGGTAGGTATGAATGTTTTAGAAAATTGTTTTTCCGAGGTTATTACTATTTTACAGCAATTTGCGGAAACTGCCCAATCCTGCCAGCAGAGAATTCTCCGGAGAGGGATAAAAGCATTGGTGCTGAAGCAACAAGTAGAGGTTGCAGGTGGAGAAATCGGCAGTGTGAGGGTAAGTGACCCAACTCCTATAGTAATACCTCCAAAAACTGAAATGCTGGTATGGTGTAGAGCAGCCATTGGTATTAAAGGACGAGATTACCAAGCCTTGGTAGAGCCTGTGTACACTGATAGTAGACCCACGATATTAACGGCTAGAGGAATAGTCGAGGTACACAGGGGAAGAGTGCCCATACGTCTTTTGAATTGTGGAGAGGAAGAGGTCACTTTACCAAGGTACGCTACAATGGCCAAGCTATACACTGTTGACAACAATGCCATCATAGCCATTGGGCCCTTGAATCCGTCATGTCAGGCGGACGACAATGGTTCAAGTGGAGAATTAGAAGATTGGTGTCAGCAGCTGCATATAGGTACAGATTCAACACCTACCCACCAAAAACAAGGGGTGTACCGACTAGTAGAAGAATATGAACGGGTCTTCAGTAAACACCCATTAGACTTCGGACAGATTAAAGGGGTAGAACATACAATTCCTACCGGTAACCACCCACCAATAAAAGAGAGATATAGACCCATACCGCCCGCTCATTATCAATGTGCTAAAGACATGCTGAGAGAGATGAAACAGGCCGGGGTAATAAGAGACAGTTGTAGTCCCTGGGCAGCCCCTCTGGTAATAGTTAAAAAGAAAGACGGAACCATGAGAATGTGCGTAGACTACCGGCAGATTAATCACATTACCCATAAAGACGCCTACCCCTTACCTAGAATTGAAGAGTCATTAGCTGCTTTAAGATCTGCTAACTATTTTTCCACCTTAGACTTAACAAGTGGGTATTGGCAAGTCCCTGTGGCTGAGGAAGATAAAGAGAAGACAGCGTTTACCACCCCGATGGGTCTCTGTGAATTTAATTGTATGCCGTTCGGACTCTGCAACGCACCCGGTACCTTTCAGCGATTGATGGAATGCTGTCTCGGACACAAGAACTTTGAAACCGTCCTTCTGTACCTAGATGATGTAATAGTCTACTCAAAGACTTACGAACAACATCTACAAGACCTGGCAGAAGTGTTCGAAGCCTTATCCCGGTATGGTATGAAGATCAAGCCATCAAAATGTCACCTTCTAAAGCCAAAGGTACAATACCTGGGACACGTTGTAAGTTCAGAAGGAGTAGCACCGGATCCCGAGAAAGTAACCGCAATAAGGGATTGGCCAAGACCTACCAGCGTGAAACAGGTGAGGCAATTCCTGGGACTGGTGGGCTACTATCGTAGATTCATCCAAGGGTTCACCAAGCTAGCAGCACCTCTACAAGACATCCTGGTAGGGCAGTCGAAGAAGCCTTCAAACCGCAATCCTCCTTTCCAGTGGAGTGATGAGAGGGAAGATTCCTTTGAAAAGTTGAAGAAGGCATTGACCGGAGAAGAAGTTCTGGCATACCCCGATTACCATCAACCTTTCATCCTTTACACAGATGCCAGTAATGTGGGACTGGGAGCAGTACTATCTCAGAAGCAAGAGGAAAGGAGAAAGTCATCGCCTTTGCAAGTAGAAAGCTCCGGCCTACTGAAAGAAATCCTGAAAATTACAGCTCCTTCAAGTTAGAACTACTGGCAGTAGTCTGGGCTGTGACTGAGCGTTTCAAACACTACTTGGCAGCTGCAGAATTCACCGTCTATACTGATAACAACCCATTGACCCACCTGGATACAGCCAAGCTAGGTGCGCTGGAACAGCGATGGATAGCCCGCTGTCTAATTACAACTTCGTGATCAAGTATAGAGCAGGCCGAAAGAATGGAAATGCAGACGCCTTATCCCGGATGCCGCACTTGAGAGACGTGGAAGAAGAACCGGTAGAACTTGAAGAAATTGAAGTACCCGCCTTCCATCGTCCCAAGGTAGGACAGTATCAATCCAGTGCCTACCAGAAACATCAACAAGTGAATCTCAACCCATTAGCACACCACAGATGGGCTGACACTCAAGACAGCAATCCAGCTGTGAAGTTGGTGAAAGAACTGCTGACTGAGCAAAGTGCGTATCCCAATGAAAATGCACCGAAAGAGACACATCAACTCTGGAAAGAGAGAGGTAAAATGTTCCTGTACCAAGGAAAGCTGTGCAGAAGATATACCAATCCAAAGACGCATGAGCTAGTATGGCAGATCATTGTGCCTAAACAAGATGTAAAAATGGTCCTAGAAGCTTATCACAATGGTGCTGGTCACTTCGGGTGGAAAAAGCTAGAAGTACTTTTAAGAGAAAGATTCTACTGGGTTGGAATGAGAAGATCAATTGAAGAATGGTGCAGAAACTGTGGTCCGTGCAACCTCAGAAGAAAAGATCTAAAAAACCAAAGAGCACCACTCCAGCCTATAGTTACCAAGCAACCACTTGAGCTCGTAGCAATAGACCACGTGAAATTGACACCAAGCCGGTCCGGCTATGTCTATGCTTTAACCATTGTGGACCATTACTCACGCTTCCTGGTAGTAGTGCCCGTGAAAGATCTCACTGCAAAGACAGCAGCTAAGGCGTTCCAGACATACTTTTGCAGACCCCATGGATATCCGGAACAAATACTCGCAGACCAAGGCACAGCATTTGAATCAGAGATCTTCAGAGAATTTTGCAATATGTATGGCTGCAAGAAGATCCGTACAACAGCCTATCATCCGCAAACAAATGGCTTATGCGAAAAAATGAACCATATTGTAATCGATCTCTTAAAGACTTTACCAGAGACAGAGAGAAACCTATGGCCAGAGAAATTGCCTGACTTGGTAGACCTCTATAACAATGTCCCGGTAAGCTCCACAAACTGTACCCCAGCTTACCTTATGCGTGCAAGACCTGGCAAGCTACCAATAGATCTAGAAATGGGCATCGTAAAACCTGACGCAGAGGTGCAGGATTCCAACTGGGACTCCCTACGCCAACAACAGTATCGCCAAGTGCAAGAATGCGTAGAAAGGAATCTCCAGAAAACTAGAGAAAGACAAGAGCAATACTTCAACCAGAATGCTCTAGCAACCCCATTAAAACCTGGTGATCAAGTGCTCAAGAGAAACCGTCGCACTAATAAACTGGACAATCAGTGGGAATCTGTCCCATATACAGTTTTACCAATGAGAGTGAACAATCCTAAAATGTGTCTTATAAGCAAAGATGGTGGATTAACATCAGTACTAGTGTCAAGAGACAATCTAAAACTATGTCCAGAGACATTGAGAGAAAAAGAAGTCATTCAACCAGTACCGGTTCAACCTGTTAAAGAAAAAGAAGAAGATGGAGTATATCACACCTATCTAGGAGACTTTCCTAAAACCTGGCCAACCTACAATGGTGCAGTAGTAGTTCCCATGATGGCTTTCTATCAAACACCAGACCCTGTACCACAGGAAGTCCCAAGACAGGAAGAACAAATTCCTAGTAATAATAGTCCTGGACACGGTGGAATTGCCAATCCCACAAATGTGGAATTATCCCTAGCAGAACCAGAAGTACTTACTAGGTATACGTCCACTCACACCATCACATTGAGTACACCCAGTACACAAGCGTTACGCAGATCACAGCGTAGTACTCAGGGTCAATTACCAGCAAGATATGCCGACTACCAAATGTAAATAGATATTTCAACCAGAAATATCTGAAAGGAACTTGTTTAGTTGTTAATTAGTAGTTATTAGATGTAACGTTAAAAAGCTCAGTACCTACAGAGACTATTCTGTATGAACTACTTGCATATTCTTGAACTCTTTTCTTCATTTATCAGCCCGGAGGCGGTAAATTAAAGCTCCGGAAAGACTGCTTTTTGAACATTCTTAAGTTTATTCATAAACTTTGTTGGAAAAATGGACGCTAATTGCAGTGCCTTTCCTAACAAATAAATAGCCCTCAAGGACAGAGCTGTATTAATGGACGCTATTTGAAGTGACTTTTTACAAGACTCTATTTTTTAAACTTGAGTGGTTTTTGTAACTTTTTATTTTTTTTAAAGACTCTGTAGATATTATCTGTTATATCTTATGTTTATTGTCCCACAGTCCCGGAGTACTGTTCTTAACTAAGGGGGAATGTGGCGCCCCTGCGGGTATTAGCCACAGTATAAGATCATAATAGTTGCACTCACTTAGAAAGCCACTGCACTACCACCTTTGGCCAGTAGGGGGAGCTCCAGAGACTTCCCTAGAGATAAAACACTGGTTTGAGGTAAATTTTCAGACAGTTGGAGCCAGGGACTCAGAGTGACAGGAGCTGCATTGAGTTCCTGAGAACTGACTGGCAATTTTCTAGGGCCAAGCCATCGGTCTGAGGAGGAGAAACTGATAAGAGGAACACTTTCAGAATCGGGTAGCATCATTATCTACCCTAGATAAAAAGCGCAGATACGGATACCGGATCCGTGGCTGCATTAGTTATATACAATACAGCAACCGGAAAAACGTGAGGTAACAACAAGCTTCACAGGGCCAGACACAGCAACATACTAAGAGTTCAGCAGTACTCCCGAGGGGGTAAGCAGAGAGAGACAAAGGACTTAAGTTGCCTGTTGAGTGGGACCCAGAGAGGACAGATTTGGGCCGGCAGCGAGTTCACACACGGCAGCAGGGCCACATAGACAGCGCAAGCAGGAGGTAAAGGACCCGGTGGGGCCTGAGCAACTGAACCCCTATTGCAGACTCCGGAGACGGGACTTGTTGTATTATAGTTTGGTTGAAAGTAAACCAGTTAAACTTCATCTGTGCCTCAGCCTCTGATTTAACAGCTACCATCTATCCAGGATTGGGACCATCACCGCTGAGAGAATTTGCTGTGAATCAAGTAAGTGTCTGTGCCCTTAACATCTCCTCACCAGACTTCCATCTTCATCCATCATTAACTTTTACATCACCTGTCCAGGGGACCCTATATCCCTACCCGGAAAAGGGCTATACCATCTCAGCTGCCTCTCACCATCATCCCCTGGCCAGTACAAGGCAGCGGTGGCCATATATAGCCACATTATTCCGGGTGGCGTCACGACAATAACATCTACAAATTTTATAAATTATATAAACTTCTAAATCCCCTGTAAATACCCCCTTTTAGGAGTGTGCCAGCCTGGGGCCACGGCCTGGGTCCAGCCACCAGTGACTCCCCCAAGGAAAGGGACCCTGCGCCGGGTATCCCGGTCCCCTAAGCTGGGCGGCACACTAGTCCAAACTAAAATAAGAATAAAAAAGGACAAACAAAAACCGAACTGCAATATACCTTTTTGTCACCAGGTGGCGATCACGCATCTCAGAACGTTCAAACCACACATGTGGACATGCCCTGGCCATGGCTCTCTGGATTACTCCCATAAGTCCTCCATGAACCTGTCCAACCTGAAAAACGCATATAATGTTACAATGTGATAAATCAATAGTACTTGTCAAATACTTTTCACAACAAGTAAAGCATTTTCACAGGACTAAAAAAATAACCATTACTCAATTGTCTGAATGCCACTACTGATTCTTTAGGGCACATAGCTTCCTTAGGTCTTTGCGTAGTGTAGCAGGTTATATATTTTACAAGTCTTACAAGGATTTTACATATAAAGTGCATCTACAGTTTATTAAACCGATCCGAATTGCACCAATGGATAGAACCAGGGGCTGGCTGGCAAATTTCAGGGGCATTTCTAACAAAAGTTCTTTTAGCCTCAATTCTTTCATTTTCACATGGGCAACAGGATAAAATGCATCCTAAAATTTGTTGGGCAATTTCTCCTAAGTACATCGATACCTCATATGTGGTCATAAACCACTGTTTGGGCACACGGCAGGGCTTAGAAGGCAAGGAGCGCCAAACAGTAGTTTATGACCACATATGAGGTATCGGTGTACTTAGGAGAAATTGCCCAACAAATTTTAGGATGCATTTTATCCTGTTGCCCATGTGAAAATGAAAAAATGTAGACTAAAAGATAATTTTTGTGAAAAAAAAAAGTACTTTTTCATTTTTACAGATCAATTTGCGAAACATTTGGGGGTTCAAAGTGTTCACCGCCCATCTAGATAAGTTCCCTGGGGGGTCTAGTTTCCAAAATGGGGTCACTTGTGTAAGAGCTCCAATGTTTAGGCACACAGGGACTCTCCAAATGCGACATGGTGTCCGCTAACAATTTGAGCTAATTTTCCATTCAAATTGTTAGCCGACACCATGTCGCGTATGGAGAGCCCCTGTGTACCTAAACATTGGAGCCACCCCACAAGTGACCCCATTTTGGAAACTAGACCCCCCCAAGGAATGTATCTAGACCAAAATGGGGTCACGTGGGGACATTGTGTGTGCTGTGTGTAAACAAAATGTAAACTTTATTATTGTGTGAGTGTACGTGTGAATGTGGGAGTGTTTGATGTAACTTTACTGCAGTCACGTATGGGGGCAGTCAGGCACACGAGGGACACTGGGGCAGAAGGGGGTTGTTAGGCACAGAAGACACGAGCCGGCAGCAATGGGGGGTGGGGTGATCACTGGGGCAGAAGGGGGCTGTCAGGCGCAGGGTGGGGCAGCGAGAGGCTGTCAGGTGCGGGCAGGAGATGACAGCAGCAGCAGGGGGGTTGATCACTGAGTGCGGGATGACCGGAGAACAGCAGAGGTTACCGGCTGCGGGTGAAGTTCTGCAGCAGTGGCGGTGACAGCAGCAGTGGCGGGAACCTTGCTCTTCAGCTTCCTCGGATAGGATGAAGCTGAAGAGCATGGTCGTCCATTGTAAACAGCCCCTACACATCTGATTGGAGGGCTAGCATCACATGCCCAGATTGTAAATATTTCACCCATTTCCATGGGTGAAATATTTCAATCACTACTATTGGGCATCTGACTTTTAACTGCCCAACCGGAGGGCTCCTAGCAACTGGGGGGGGGGTGGCGCAAACCCACGTGGAGACATGTACAGGTGGTCACGTAGCTGTGGCTCCATTAACCCTTCAGTGACCCCGGTTAATAGAGCCGCAGGAAGGGAAACCCGCAATGACGCAGCATATGCGTCACGGGTTGAGAACCAACTTGTTTTGATGACACATATGCTGCGTCATTGGTCGGGAAGGGGTTAAATCCAAGTCCCTCGACCTCTCTCTGATTTTTACCTTCCAGCAGCTTCATCTTTTACAGAGTTACTCCAGTCAGCCTGCAGGGCTTTTTGACCTGCCACCCCTTGCCTTACATAGAGTGATTGGCTCAGGGTCGGAGTGTGTCAATGTGTGGATGTTTTAAATCAACCATTTTACCTCGCCTGGCTGCAGTTCACACTGTGGCTACCCTGGTCGCAGGGGAGCCACATTTCAGCAAGAGGTTAAAACGCCAGAGGGTAAATACCGTATTTATCGAACCATCATACACACCCAGATTTTAGACAAGGATATTAGGGGGATAAAAATTAAGTAAAAAATGTGCTTTAAATTAACTTATGGGGAAGAGGGGGTCTGCTGCTGACAGTGTTATACTGCAGTCCCCAATCACTGGATATAGAACCCCCCTATAGAACCCCCATCACTGGATATGCCCCCATCCTGGCATATTGCAGTTCCCCCACCACTGGATATTGCAGCTCCCCATCAGTGGATATGGCCCCCATCCTGGCATATTACGTCCTCCCCATCAGTGGATATGCCCCCATCCTGGCATATTGCAGTTCCCCCACTACTGGATATTGCAGCCCTCCATCAGTGGATATGGCCCCATCCTGGGATATTGCAGCCCTCCATCAGTTGATATGGCCCCCATCCTGGGATTTTGCAGCCCTCCCCCCCCCCCCCCCCCCATCAGTGGATATGGCCCTCCTCCTGCAGGACCAATTAAAACAGTATACATACATACCTGTTCGCCGTCCCCTCTGTCTCTCCCCTTACAGCCACAACGATCTCTTCCTGTCTGTGCGAGCATCCGATCATGTGACTAGGACACGTAGAGATGACATCACTGTGCAGTGCCGGGTCACATGATCGGATGCCGGCCTGCACAGACAGGAATAGATCGATGCAGCTGCAGAGGGAGAGACGGAGGGGACGGCGGACAGGTATGTATGTATATAGTTCATTATTTGAATGTGTGCTGCAGCAGGGGGGCCAGTACACTTAGTGCACTGTAATATGCACTGCCTCCCGCCACCGCTCAGCTCCAGCACTAAGAGTTGGACAGCAGGATGCAGTGAATATTACAGTAGACTAATGAGTGGGGACACATGATCACAGGATGCTTCTGCAGCCCCCGGCAGCCTCCTCCAGCCGCACCAGAGCTGCCCCCCAGCATGTTGCATTCAGACCATAACACGCACCCTCCACTTTCCCCCACAATCTGGGGGTAAAAAAAGTGTGTCTTATGGTATGTAAAATAAATTTAATAGATTTAAAGCAACACTCCATCACTGGAAAAATAAAAACACTTGAGTGTGCGTTAAATCCACAATGTGTATTTTGCTGAGAATATGCAGCAGATCTGCACCAAATATGCAGCAGCATGTTTTCCCAGCAAAGTCTGAGTTTTGCGTGTTCCTGTCCGCATGGTGCCTTTTTTCCCGCAGACCAGCTGCAAATTTTAGTGTAGGAAAATCTGCAGCATGTCAATTCTTGCTACTGGTTTTCCCGCACTAAATACACCAATTCCCCTACCCCCGCCTCAGAAACAGGGCTTGTGCCCTATGTTAATGTGTACAAATGTGCTACAAAAATGTATTGTGAGCATGTATATAATATGTGGGAACGTGGTGAGGGGCTGTATGATTGTGTAAAAACTATTACTTTATTATGAAGTCCCATCGGCTTTTACAGACAGAGCGGGGACTTCTCTATCTCTTCTATGAAATTTGCGTAGGAGCGAAACTGTCAAAAGCAGCATAGATAGCGCTATCTACATCAAATCTGACGGTTCAGTGCGTACCGAACTTTCAGAATAGGCATAACATGTGCTCCTACACAAATTTCATAGAGGAGGCAGAGAAGTCCCTGCTCTGGCTGTAAAAGCCGACAGGACTTCAAAGAGGGATTATAATAAGGTAATGGTTTTCTGACAAACACTGTTTGAAATAAATGGTCTTTAATATGTACCTCAAGAATACTAGGGAGACATCACTGGGAATGACGTAGGGGATGTCATTCACATCAATTCAGGGTCTATAAATTTTCCCAAGGTGCCACGTGAGAGACTGACTTACGGATGGCCAAACTAACAGGCTAAACTTAATTACTAAATTCTGATTATTATTTATATTCACGTTATCACTTAAAGGGAACCTGTCACCAGGTTTTTGCAACCTAATCTGAGACTAGCATAATATAGGACCCGAGATCCTGATTCTAGCGATGTGTCACTTACTGGGCTGCTCAGTGTAGTTTTGATAAAAATCACTGTTTAATCAGCTGGAGATTATCATTAGCAGTCTATTTGGCCTGCTGTCAGGTAGTCTGGCATATTCACAGACTGCTAAATCTGCAACAGAGAAAACACTAATTTTATCAAACTGACAGCAAGCAGGGATGGCAAAAACCTGGTGACAGGTTTCCTTTAAAAAAGCAGAATCAGGGTTGTTGATTGTTGCTACCTAAGCGATTATTGTAAAATGTATTGGGATTATTGTAACATCTATCAATAGCAGCTATTAATAATAACTTTTTTTTTTTATAAAGTTTATAAAAATACAGTAAATTGTACTGCTCCTATTTAGAACTCGTACGTCAATCAACAGTTCATCAGAGTAAGATGTTCCACCTCTGCACTCCTCCGCCACGCAGTATAATGTTACCATCAATTCCCATAAGTACTAACAATTTTAAAGAATAGAACTATTCACCTAACTCTGTTCCAGCCAATGCTCTAGTCTGTGTACTGAGCTTCGCACATTAGTGACAAGTGCTGCGTTATTAGACGCACAGGCTTAACAGTGGAAAAGAGCTGATAGAATTGATAGAATAGAGAACTATCATTGAGACACCAGGGGAAGGGTGATTTCATGGTGTGGAAGGCAACTGGTTCCAACTCTTTATAGTTCCAGTCCGTGGGCAGGACAGAAAACAGCCAAAAGGCCACATGTGGCCCATAGACCACAATTTGCCTGGGCCTGGTCTACATTATAAAACACTGCAGGAGAGACCAAGTTCACTCAAGTCTGACCATCAGAAGCATGTTGCACTCACAGAAGATAGGCAGGAGTCATTTAGACAACAGGATGCCTTACATTGTACTTACCATCGCATAGCAGCCATCATTAGCTAAAATAATGATATCAATTGGAGACGTGTGATTGGCTACACAAATCCCCCCTTTTTGGGCCGGTTTTCCCTGTGAAAATAAAATAATAATAATAATGACAATAATAACTGTAATCATAAAACTAATATTACATATATTCCTGAAGAAGCCTGGATATGTGTTTATTTTTTGTTTTTTTTAACATCAGAATAGGACAATGTTGTCACTATTTTAAGTAAAAAAACAGTATTCTATATAAAGAGAAATATGAACATCACAAAAAAAGGCTGTATGGTGTTGAAAAAAAACCAAGCATACTTGCCTCCTGACACTCTGCTGGTCCCAGTGCAAATAACCCCTGAACTTTTAGTGTCATCGAGAGGTTACTGACCCATCTCCCCGGGGGTAGGGGGAGCTCAAGGGACAATGCAGAAGCTCCTGTCCTCAATAAGGAAAGCTCTGCATAACGATTTGAGAGGTATGCGGGGGGAGATGAAAAGGGAGATGGTATGCTCTCCCAGACAGCCTGACCACATTGAAAGGAAGATGGCGGAGTATGCAGCCGCCCACAATGCCCTAGCAGATGACCATGTTGTGATGGAAAAACAGATATCCACTTATCAGCGCTAACCATGGGACTTAAACGGATGTTACATCTCCTGGATCTATCCTCTAAGGGGTGTCCCAGAGTCCGTGGATGACTCAGAGTTGGTGACTCTCCTGACTTCCTTTATCAAGCAGGTCCTTCCTGATGTCTCCCCGTGATGTCTATGGATTGAAAGAATCCACAGAGTCCCAAAGCTCCCTCACATCAACCAGTCCCTGCCTAGGGATATACTAGCCTGTATGCATTGCTACAGAACGAAAGAGAATTTCATGCAGGCCTTGAGGAAACGTCCAGCCCTCCCTGAGAACTTATCCAAGCTCTCGGTATTCCCGGATTTATCTGCAGGTACCCTTGCCAGACACAGAGAATTTGCCCCTATGTGCAAGATACTAAGCGATAATGTGATTCCCTACAGCTGGGAATTCGCAGGTTCGCTTCTCCTATCAGGGTACCTGTCATGTTTTCCAAGTTCCTTAACAGCTTGAATCAGCACTTAAATTCTGGCACCTGTCACTTTAATCAGGAGAAAGCCCTAACTCGGGACCCAAACGAAGCATGGGGAAGATTGTTGCTGACTGGGGACTGGGATGAGGTCCCCATGTCTCCCTTGCCCCGAGATGAAAGGAGTCGGGGTATGCAGGACATAACCTCCCTTCGCCACAGTTTGGTGAGAACTTAACCTGGACGAGTGCATATCACCACAGAAGTATACTGTACCATAGAAGTACAGTATACTGTACCCCCCACCGCAGACAATAGCCTGCCTGACTGGTTTACATATTTTTTTTCTGTTGTTTGCTTCTTGTTGATTATTCTGTTCCCCCCCATCCTCTATTTTTCCTGCATGTCCTGGGTCCGCCATCAGCCTTGGGATTTTCCACCATGAGTGTGTACGTTAAGTCACCTTGAGCATTAAAGGTCTGAACTCCGTCAAAATGCTCGGTGTTATGGTCAGAAGCTAGCAGGACCAAGGTGGACATTTTGTGCGTCCAAGAATCTCACCTCTTAAAAGAGGATAATAGCTAGTGCTGTACTCTGAAGTTTAGTAAAGCTTTTTCTCGAACCATTCCCCAAAAAAAGCCGGGGTATGCATATCTATTAGAAACTTTGTCCCCTTCCAGTTAATTTGCACGCTCGCATACCCTATGGGACAGTATATTATTCTCATTTGTTTGCTGGAGGGCTCATTGTTTACAATTGTTAATGTTTATGTCCCTAACTGTTCTCAAGTTAAATTCATGAGAAACATCTTGAAAACGGTAGAAGGTGTCTAAGGTATGCTCATTATATGCAGGGATTTCAACATCACACTCTCAGGAGAGTTAGATTGCTCTTCCGGGTCTACGCTTGGGCATGGGGAACTGGGTCCCTTATGCAGAGAGAAGCACATACATGATATCTGGAGGTACCTGCACGCCATGGAAAGAGATTATTCCTTTTTCTCCTACAGGCACAGATCCAATTCTAAGATTGACTATTTCTTTGTTAATAGTAAGATCCTCCCGGCCTGTCACTCTGCAGAGGTGGGACTGATCACGTGGTCAGACCACATTGTGAGCCTGGAGATTTCCGTGGCATGCTGGCCTGTGCTCCTGCGGACCTGGACATTGAACTCAGGACTCCTGTCAAGACGTGAGGTGGGCGAGAGTGTGGGGGCGGGCCTGTCATATTTCTTTCGACTTAATGACAATCAAGAGGTCTCGGACACTGTGGGCATTATACAAAGCTTATGTTCGATGCTCTTTATACAAAGACAAAGAGCCTCTCAAATTAAAAAAGATGGGGAGCGGATGAAGTTGGCCCTCATCTCCGCTCCACCAACTGGAATAGTAAGAAAAGTTGCCCCACAGCCCATGGCTCTAAACAGATACTACAACTTTACATGCAGTTCCGTATCATCTTGGTAGAACAACATGAAAAAACCTGAGGAAAATAAAGTCATCTCACTACGCAATGGGAGATAGGGCTGGAGCATTATTGGCAAAAGGAATAAAAAAGCGGGAAAGTAATTGCGCCATAGAATCCATGTGAGATCATACAGGGAAGCTAAACAAAAAACAGACAACAATTGCAGAGCATTTTGCCCATTTCTACTCCCAATTATACAATCCAAAAGATGACCCTACTATTCCCCACCACACGTAGGAAGACATTCAGGGTTTCTTCAGAAATTCCAATCTACCCCGCCTCTCTGAAGCCCAGCTAGAGAGCCTAAACTCTCCCTTTACTTTGGCCAAAGTCGTGACCACTATTAAAGGAACCAAATGCCACTCTGCCCCTGACCCAGATAGACTTCCAAATGAATACTATAGACACTTTTTCTCTATTTAGCCCCCTTTCTCTTCAGAGTTTTCGCCCATTGATAATATACTGGGACTATATCCCCTTTGGGTTTCGAGGCCACCATTGTGACTATACCCAAACCTGGGAAGCCCATGGACGATCCGGGAAGTTATCGCCCCATCTCCCTCCTCAATTGGGATGTAAAAATCTTTTCTAAACTTCTGTCTGCTAGGTTACACCAAAGTATTCCATCTTTAATAAATCCATACCAAGTGGGTTTTGTTGACAGACCAGGGATGGCACCAGGAGAATAGTGGACCTTATAAAGGTGGCGGAGGAGTGGGGGGGGCCCCCCCAGTGTACTATTGTCCCTAGATGCTGAGAAGGCCTTTGACCGGGTACCGAGAGCTTTGGTTTTACTGGCCCGATCCTCTCAGCTATGTTGTCTTTATACTCAGCCTAATGCCAAGGTGCTCTCCTCTGGCTTTCTCTCGTCAGGTTTAAGAACAAATGGGACACACCAGGGATACCCCTTGTCACCAATAATCTTTACCCTGGTTATAGAACTTTTGGCTGAAGCCATACGATCAAATGAGGAGATTTCCGGCTTCCAAACAGGCTTCAAAAACCATGCTTTTGGACTGTATGCCGATGACATTATAATTGTTTGTACTAACATAGAGAAGAGGTATTTGCCTGCAGTAATGTCAACCTTGGCTCTCTACTCAAAAGTCTCATATTATAAATTAAATGCGGATAAATCTTTAATATTTCCAATTGCAGTGCCCAAGGCTCTTAAAGACATGTTAAAGCTGAAATTTCCCTTTAGATGGGAGGAGGAGGGTATCCCCTATTTAGGGATTACACCGTCACACCGACTAGTCTCCTGCAATGCAGAAAACCTTTTTACTGCTCTAAACATCCCTTGCTCTCCCTATGCTCGAATCCACGACTTCAAAATGCTCTTGCTTCCCAAAATGTTGTATTTATTCAGAAATTTCCCCATTGCTTTCCCAGTCAGAGTGATCAAAAATCAGATATTTATGGGCAAATAGGAAACCCAAGGTGGCTGGAAAGATCATGCACCTTCCTTACTCTCTAGGGGGCATGGGTGTGCCTAACATAGCCAGGTATCACATAGCCATTATCTTAGAAGGAGGTAAACACTGGTGGTCTCCTAACCAAAACTCAGGCTGGGTACAGATTGAATCCCACTAAGCCAAAAGAGAATCACTGTGCCTTTTATTGGCAGCAAGGACTCTCCGTTCCACGACTGACCGGCTACTCTTACCTACCATGCTGACTATGCTTGCACGTTGGAGAGAAGTGGTTAGGGATTGGATCACTTTGCCCCTTAAAACCATCAGTGTTAAAGCTCTCAGTATCCATATCCCATATCTAAACCTAAAACCGTGGGAAGAAGTGGGCATATCCAACCAAGGAGATGTGATTCCCTTGTGCCCTTTGACTCTTTATGCGACAAGTTTCCCGGAATAGCCAACACCCAATTTCAATACTTGCAAATTAACCACTTCCTTAAATCGTCCAGTTGCCCATCATTCCCGTCAGCCTTTAAACTTTCTTCGTTTTATCTAAACTTCATTCCATCAGAATTTCAACACTCAAAAGGCCTCTCTGGTATCTACATAGAAATAAATAACCTCTTTCCCTCAAAGCCTAGCTATATGCTTCGCTGGGAGGAGAACCTGAACTTCCAAGCTTCTGTCGAAGAGTGGAGATTTGGTCTAAGGGAGGCCCAGAGATCATCCAGGTGTATTAATCACCTGGAGTCTCTGAAAAAGATCCATTTGAGATGGTACTATCCCCGACACATTTGGTCCATTTTGCCCCAAGCCAGTCCTCCCTATGCTGGAAACAATGTGAAGAGCCCATTTGTGGTAGTTTTGCCCCAAAATAGCTTCCTTTTGGATAGTTATAGCTAGCTTACTGAAAACTAATTACTTACGGCTTCCAGAATCAGCCTCGCTGCTACATGGAGATCTCAAGCCCCTCCAACTCTTGGAGACATGGTAGAGAGACTTAACACAATATTTAAATAGGAATACCACCTCTCTCTGGACTATCCTTTTATAGAGGATCCTAAAGAGCTGGCCCCTGTGGGCATCTCACCCTCTAACCTCTAGCCTTAAGGTATTTGTGGTTTATGAGTATACGCCTCACGCAGGCATCTACTCTAAGCTTCACAAGGACAGTTACAAGGTACACGTGATAGCAGGACTCGCACATACCCCCCCTTGCCCTCTCTAGGAGGCGACTTGTTTGACTGTCCTTAACTGAACATTTAAGACCCAAATATAGAAAAGGGAAAAGAAGCGCAATAGGGTTATCTTTTTATATGGAGGGACTAGACATTCTGCACCATATGCATCAGTGTGAATGGTGCCCTATGCAGGCCCATAGTTGCATGGCAAGTCGCCTCCCACACCTTTTTTGTAGGTTGAGGTGATTTATCAGCCTGCACCTGGGCTTGCTACACAAGTGGGGTCTGACTGCGTCCTGCAAGTGCAGTATTGGTTTGTCTATGGCACTGATGGTATGTCTTTTGATGCTGCTTTTTCTAGTACTTTTTGTACAATTTTATAGGACTCATGAGCATTGGAATCCGTGACGTGGATCATGAGCTTAAGTGTCTTGGCCAACACATGAATCCATATCCCATTTATAAAAGTTTTTTGTTCATTATACAAAATTTTTCTGCACTCTCTTATTCATTTCAGGGTGTAGTTGGGCCCCTAGGGGGCACCATTCATCTATTGGTGCAGAAACATTGTACTGTATGGCGCATTGCTCAGGCAGAAGAGCTTTTTGGTAGCTTTCAGACATTCTGCACCATATGTATCAGTGTGAATGGTGCCCTATGCAGGCCCATAGTTGCATGGCAAGTCGCCTCCCACACCTTGTTTGCAGGTTGAGGTGATTTATCAGCCTGCACCTGGGCTTGCTACACAAGTGGGGTCTGACTGCGTTCTGCAAGTGCAGTATTGGTTTTTGTCTATGGCATTGATGGTGGGACTAGATATTACTAGCCAATCACCCTGGGGGGTTGTATAGCACACAACCAGCATCTAGACATGGAAAGAAGAGTGCTGCAAGGTCCACACTTCAAACGATCAACGTGGTTCACAATTGTAGGGATGGACAGTGTTCACGGACCTGTGCTGCGCTATTCAGACCATTAAGGATCAGCCGATGTTCATCACTAAAGCTTTATTTCCAACGCGTTTCGGAGTTAGTCCCAACTCCTTCCTCAGGGAACAGTAGAACTACTGTTCCCTGAGGAAGGAGTTGGGACTAACTCTGAAACGCGTCAGAAACAAAGCTTTAGTGATGAACATCGGCTGATCCTTAATGGTCTGAGCGTAGCGCAGGTCCGTGAACACTTATCTGAACATTGAATTTGATTCCCACTCCCCAAAGAATGAATATTCAGGCATCATTACACTGTCCTGCCCTTCTCTGATGTGTATGATGTGTGACTCATTCACTGCATACAAAGAAGGGAGGGAGGGAGGAGGAGGAGGGGTGATTTTAGCTGCAGCTATGAGCTCTTCATGTCATTGTGTGTATTGGAGACATATGTGATAACATTTGATCCTTGCTCATCAGATACTCACATTACATGTCTACAAGAAAACCAAAGTTTATATATACACATAGAAATCTTACAGACAGCACAGGCTGCAGTACAAAATACCTCCCAGCACAGAGGCGAGGGACAGAACATCAGCTTGGATGGGTGTGGATATTTAAATAACACTTTGTTCAGCTGCTGCATATTCCTCTGGTAATGGACAGGACTAAGGCTGGTTTCACACTGCGGTCAGATCAGGTCAGGTTTTGTGTTCCAAAACCAGGAGAGGAACTTGCAGAGAAAAAGTATAATTGAAAGATTGACACCTGTTCTAGGTTTTGGAGTCACTCCTGGTTTTGGCACACAAAACCTGACCTGATCTGACCTGATCTGACCGCAGTGTGAAACCAGCAAAATGCACCAGCTCCCTTCAGGGTCTGAAAATGCTTATAGCATGAAAACTACAAATGTTATAATAATGATTTTATATGTTTTTAAAAGGTCTGCCCAGGCACTATTCAATGGCAATATTAGTATCATACTGAAAATGACCTGACAGAGTCCTTTTTAACAATTACACAAGGCATGCATAGATATGATGACTTCTTTAACAAGATAGATGTTTGTATCAGATCTCTTACCTGGTGTATGCTGCTGCAGGAAAATGAATATTTCATCCAAGGGAGATTTAATGTAGGAATCTTGAGAAACTGGGTTTCTCAAAGACACGTTTCTTAAGCCATTGATAATTATCAATACATTATTTCTATGCCTGGGTTTTATATGGAGTGGCAGATGGTTGTGGGACTTGACACTGCATCTCACTCCAGGACAATCTGCCATTAAATAATAAGATGGGAATTACCAGCTCAACTATGGCCAGTTTTTGATTCTATTTTGTTCACACCATTCCCCTAATAATCAAGTTTTTTTTTTCTTTCTTTTAAAACTGTCAAACAACCTGAGATAGGGCTTCTAATTTAATCCTAATCAATACTATTTTATCAAGCCGGTGGCTCACAGGACTCTTTATGGGCGGGTCTTTAGGCTGATTTTCATGGTTACCCTGTGAGCCACACCCTCTTATTAAAAGCTAAATAAAAAGGCCAATAAATCTGGAAACATACGGTGAATTTATACACTTTATAAAGAACTAGGATTATGGAAAGCAGCAGAAATAAAAGTAAAAACTATCCACATTGGACCTGGTGACCAGTCCTCGTTATAGCAGCTTTGAATTTACATTGAGATGGACGTTTATGAAATTTGGACTCACTTGTTATGGTATCTAATGGCACTGGAGAGGGCTCGGCCACAAATTCGACAGCAGACCAAATGGA
This sequence comes from Allobates femoralis, assembly GCA_033576535.1. Taxonomy (NCBI): domain Eukaryota; kingdom Metazoa; phylum Chordata; class Amphibia; order Anura; family Aromobatidae; genus Allobates; species Allobates femoralis. The sequence continues at coordinate 27,183 of JARQOC010001520.1, forward strand.
CTTTCTCGCTCAACCAGTTTTTTGTCCTAGAATAATGATGCAAAAATGTATAAAATCAATGTGTTACTAGTAAGTTAATAGTAAAGAAACTAATTTCTTTATAGAAAATTGCAGTCTCCTAAACTTTTCTGAACAGTGCTAAAAGGTCAAAGCTGTCCATGAAAGGGAATCTGTCAGAATCAACCCTTCTAAGGCATTTATATAGGCATGTAGGTGATAAAAAGATGGATAAAAGGATACCTTGATATATGTGATTTGATGTTTCTACAGACCTTATTTTAAATGAAAGAGAGCGTTACATGTAATAACTGACAGTCGGCCCTTCTGAACTATATGTCTCACACTGGTAACACCCCCTTGTCATGTAAAATAAGCCCTGGAGACAGATTCTCAGGGAGATCAGAGTGCAGCCAAACAAAAGGAAAATAAAATGGCATATTGCCCTTGGATGATGGGGTTGAAATCATTTATTCTCTACATGCTAAAATACAAAAAAAACAAACAAAAAAAAAAAACACTATGTTCTTAATCATAGACTGGTATAACTTAAGTATCTCTAAGGCTTACATAGGACACCAGAACCCCTAGGACATAATTTCGATGTCACCAAGTAAAGAAACAAGAAGAATAGACATTTTAGTATGATGAAAATGCTAAAAAAATAAGTCATCCATATTATTACTGATCATTTCTCTGAAGAGGCATTTACCTGCCGTTTGGCAGCTGCCCAACAAGTGTGGCTCCCAAGACCAGCCAGCTGATCCCAATAGTAGCCAAGGTAATCCTGAAACAGAGAAAACAGGAGCAGGTTGTTAATAGACAATGCATGGCATTACAACAACACACTTTACTCAACAACAGACAAAAATGCTACTTCCTTCACGATAACTGAGCAAACACTTCATATTATGAATCTGTAGTTGACAAATAGAAAAAAAAATAAAAAATCAGACATCACTCAATGAAGAAAGGAGAATTTCTAGAACCTCATATCTCCATACTGTATTCTTGCTATGAAATGTACTGGTGTTTTGCAGGATGCACCAAATAGAACCTGACAGCCATGGGCGAGCAGAACCAGAGGGCAAATCTGCCCTCTGATCCTGCTTTTTCCCGGCTTCGTTGCTGGCACTGTCCAGTGTTGAAATATCATCACAGTGGCTTCAGGGGAGCTGGTCGCGGTGCTGATATTTCAGCCATGGAGCTTCCCAGGTGCTGAAATTCAGCGGCGGCTGCTTTTCACAGCAGTCGTTCATTCAGCACCGGGCATCCAAAAACCGGTACAATTTGCTGCCGGTTCCGGCGCCCATAGACTCCAATGTTATGGGGCGCCGGTTCCCGTTTTATCCGATTTTTGCATCGGACACAAAAAACGATGCAGACTCCGTTTTTATGTCAGATGCAAAAATCAGACAAAACCGGATCCTCCCATAAAACCAACAAAATATGCACAATCAGGCGCCATAGCGATACATGGGAGCAAATTCAGATCCGGTTCACACCGGACAGCCCCGGCCTTGAAAAACTGTGGTGTGAAGCCGGCCTTAGTAAACTATTTAGGAAACAAGAATTAACTTTTTTTTATGCAAAAAAAAAAATATTGGGAACAACATCAGATTTAGCAGTATTGTTAGAAGATTAACCCCTTCCCGACACGTGTCTCAGCGTATGAGACATGAAAACCAATTGCTTCCCGACCGATGTCTCAGATGCTGAGACATCTGGGGAACGCACTGCTGCAGCTCAAGTGAGGGTCTCACTGACCTGTCACTTGAGCTGCAGGTACATGGAGACATGCACTACAGCCCAGGGGGGGTCGCTTTGCCCCCCCCAGGCTACAGCCGCGGTAATTGGCGGTTGAAAATGAAACCGCAAATTACCGCGGCTGTGCTAAGTGCGGTCTCCCCGTGCCTCGCTTCTCCTGCTCCCTCGCTCATCCCCCACCCTGTGTTCTCCTGTAACCCCCCACCCTGCTCATTGGCCATCTCCCCCCTGTCTCCTGCCCCCCGACCGCACGATCACAGGTGATTACCGGAGCAGGGATCACCGCTCCGGTAATCACCTCCCTCTGCCGCCTCCTCCCGCCACCGCTCCGGGCATCGGCTACTCCTCGGGATCACCCAGCTCCTCCTCGGGGATCACCCAGCTCCTCCTCGGGGATCACCCCTGTCCCCCGCCCACCGCCGGAGCAGTGATCACCGCTCCGGGGATCACTTCCCTCTGTCCTTCCGCCCGCCACCGGAGGGTGATCACCTGATGATGCTGCTGCCAGTGCCGCCTCCAGTGCCGCCTCCAGTGCCTCCTGCCGCCGCCTGCGGCCACCTCCGGCCCCCACGAGTCTTCTTCCGGTCCCGGGTCCTCCTGGCATCGCCTGGTGAGTCCCCCTGCCTGTGGGACGCCTTTACTGCAGCCTGAGCCTCCTGCAGGGGGGATCACTGCAGTGAATAGATCTGACAGTGATCCACATAGTGGATCACTGCGCTGAGACTGCCAGATCACTGCTCTGCGGTCCGATCCCCCTGCATGGGGATCGAGCTGCAGAAAGCGATCTTGCAGCCCCGGCGCAGTGGTCCACGTAGTGGACCACTGCACCCGGGCTGCCAGATCGCTGCTCTGCAGTCCGATCCCCCTGCATGGGGATCGTGCTGCAGAAAGTGATCTCGCAGCCCCGGCGCACTGCACCCGGGCTGCCAGATCACTGCTCTGCAGTCCGATCCTCCTGCACGGAGATCGAGCTGCAGAAAGCGATCTCGCAGCCCCGGCGCAGTGGACCACTGCATTCAGGCTGCCAGATCACTGCTCTGCAGTCCGATCCTCCTGCACGGAGATCGAGCTGCAGAAAGCGATCTTGCAGCCCCGGCGCAGTGGTCCACATGGTGGACCACTGCACCCGGGCTGCCAGATCGCTGCTCTGCAGTCCGATCCCCCTGCATGGGGATCGTGCTGCAGAAAGTGATCTCGCAGCCCCGGCGCACTGCACCCGGGCTGCCAGATCACTGCTCTGCAGTCCGATCCTCCTGCATGGAGATCGAGCTGCAGAAAGCGATCTCGCAGCCCCGGCGCAGTGGACCACTGCATTCAGGCTGCCAGATCACTGCTCTGCAGTCCGATCCTCCTGCACGGAGATCGAGCTGCAGAAAGCGATCTTGCAGCCCCGGCGCAGTGGTCCACATGGTGGACCACTGCACCCGGGCTGCCAGATCGCTGCTCTGCAGTCCGATCCCCCTGCATGGGGATCGTGCTGCAGAAAGTGATCTCGCAGCCCCGGCGCACTGCACCCGGGCTGCCAGATCACTGCTCTGCAGTCCGATCCTCCTGCACGGAGATCGAGCTGCAGAAAGCGATCTCGCAGCCCCGGCGCAGTGGACCACTGCATTCAGGCTGCCAGATCACTGCTCTGCAGTCCGATCCTCCTGCACGGAGATCGAGCTGCAGAAAGCGATCTTGCAGCCCCGGCGCAGTGGTCCACATGGTGGACCACTGCACCCGGGCTGCCAGATCGCTGCTCTGCAGTCCGATCCCCCTGCATGGGGATCGTGCTGCAGAAAGTGATCTCGCAGCCCCGGCGCACTGCACCCGGGCTGCCAGATCACTGCTCTGCAGTCCGATCCTCCTGCACGGAGATCGAGCTGCAGAAAGCGATCTCGCAGCCCCGGCGCAGTGGACCACTGCATTCAGGCTGCCAGATCACTGCTCTGCAGTCCGATCCTCCTGCATGGAGATCGAGCTGCAGAAAGCGATCTTGCAGCCCCGGCGCAGTGGTCCACATGGTGGACCACTGCACCCAGGCTGCCAGATCGCTCCTCTGCAGTCCGATCCTCCTGCACGGGGATCGAGCTGCAGAAAGCGATCTCGCAGCCCCGGCGCTGCACCCGGGCTGCCAGATCGGACTGCAGAGCAGCGATCTGCCTGCATGCGGATCGAGCTGCAGAAAGCGATCTCACAGCCCTGGTGCAGTGATCCACATATTGGATCACTGCACCCGGGCTGTCAGATCGCTACTTTGCAGTCCGATCCGCCTGCATGGTGATGATCGTATACGTTGTGGGACCTTCGTTGTGGACTACGTCGGAGGCGATCGAGCGTCGTGGGACCTTCGTTGTGGACTACGTCGGATCTTTATAATAAAGATGGAGTCCGAATTTTGTTTGTGTTTTTTTTCAAATAAAAAGATTTTTCTCTGTGTGTATTTTCTGACTATTTACCAGAGATTCCTAATGGCGGGTCTAACATTGGCCCTATATTATGAATCTCGGGCTTAGTGCCAGCTGCCAATAAAAAGCTGGCATTAACCCCTTTATTACCCAGTTTGCCACCGGCACCAGGGCAACTGGAAGAGCATGGGTACAGCGCCAGAAAATGGCGCTTCAATGAATGCGCCATTTTCTGGGGCGGCTGCGGGCTGCAATTCGCAGCATGGGGGGCCCAGAACGCTTGGGCCTCTCCATGCTGCGGATTCCAGCCCCCAGCTGTCTAGTTGTACCTGGCTGGACCAAAAATATGGCGGAGCCCCATGTCATTTTTTTTCTAAAATTAGTTCTAGAAGAAAAAAAAGGGCTTTGCTGTATTTTTGGTGGCCAGCCAGGTACAACTAGGCAGCTGGAGGTTGGTGGCAATCCGTAGCTGCCAAGTTGTACCTGGCTGGACCAAAAATATGGCGGAGCCCCACGCCATTTTTTTTCTAGAATTAGTCCTAGAAAAAAAATAAAAATGGGCTTTGCTGTATTTTTGGTTGCCAGCCAGGTACAATGAGGCAGCTGGGGGTTGCTGGCAGTCCGTAGCTGCCAAGTTGTACCTGGCTGGACCAAAAATATGGCGGAGCCCTACGCCATTTTTTTTTCTAAAATTAGTCCTAGAAAAAAAAAAATGGGCTTCGCTGTATTTAGATGCATAGTGAACACTTTGAACCCCCAGGTGCTTCACAAATTGATCCGTACAAATGAAAAAAGAAAATTTGTGTGAAAACAAATGTACTTTTTCCTTCTTACGGATCAATTTGTGAAGCACCTGGGGGATCAAAGTGCTCACTATGCATCTAGATGCATTCCTTGGGGGGTCTAGTTTCCAAAATGGGGTCATTTGTGGGGGAGCTCCAATGTTTGGGCACACAGGGGCTCTCCATACATGACATGGTGTCCGCTAATGATTCCAATAGTTAGCGGACACCATGTCGCGTATGGAGAGCCCCTGTGTGCCTAAACATTGGAGCTCCCCTACAAGTGACCCCATTTTGGAAACTAGACCCCCCAAGGAACATATCTAGATGCATAGTGAGCACTTTGAACCCCCAGGTGCTTCACAAATTGATCCGTAAAAATGAAAAAAGAAAATTTGTGTGAAAACAAATGTACTTTTTCCTTCTTACGGATCAATTTGTGAAGCACCTGGGGGTTCAAAGTGCTCACTATGCATCTAGATACATACCTTGGGGGGTCTAGTTTCCAAAATGAGGTCACTTGTGGGGTAGCTCAAATGTTTGGGTACACATGGGCTCTCCATACGCGACATGGTGTCCGCTAACAATTCCAATAGTTAGCGGACACCATGTCGCGTATGGAGAGCCCCTGTGTGCCTAAACATTGGAGCTCCCCCACAAGTGACCCCATTTTGGAAACTAGACCTCCCAGGGAACGTATCTAGATTAGTTGTGAACATTTTGAACCCCCAGGTGCTTCACAAATTCATCTGTAAAATTGAATAAGTACTTTTTTTCCACAAAAAAATTCTTTTTTTATTTTTACAGATTATTTTGTGAAGCACCGGGGTGTTCAAAATGCTCACCACCCATCTAGCTAAGTTCTCTGGGGGTCTAGTTTCCAAAATGGGGTCACTTGTGGGGGAGCTACAATGTTTAGGCACACAGGGGCTCTCCAAACGCGACATGGTGTCCGCTAACAATTGGAGCTAATTTTTCAGTCAAATTGTTAGCGGACACTATGTCGCGTTTGGAGAGCCCCTGTGTGCCTAAACATTGGAGCTCCCTCACAAGTGACCCCATTTTGGAAACTAGAGCCCCCAGGGAACTTATATAGATGTGTGGTGAGCATTTTGAACCCCCAGGTGCTTCACAAATTCATCCGTAAAAATGAAAAAGTACTTTTTTTTCCATAAACATTTTGTTTTTTTCATTTTTACAGATTAATTTGTGAAGCACTAGGGTATTCAAAATGCTCACCACCCATCTAGATAAGTTCCCTGGGGGGTCTAGTTTCCAAAATGGGGTCACTTGTGGGGGAGCTCCAATGTTTAGGCACACAGGGGCTCTCCAAATGCAACATGGTGTCCGCTAACAATTTGACTGAAAAATCAGCTCAAATTGTTAGCGGACACCATGTCGCGTTTGGAGAGCCCCTGTGTGCCTACACATTGGAGCTCCCCCACAAGTGACCCCATTTTGGAAATTAGACCCCCCAGGGAATTTATCTAGATGGGTGGTGAGCATTTTGAACCCCCAGGTGCTTCACAAATTCATCCGTAAAAATGAAAAAGTACTTTTTTTTCTACAAAAATTTTGTTTTTTTCATTTTTACAGATTCATTTGTGAAGCACTAGGGTATTCAAAATGCTCACCACCCATCTAGATAAGTTCCCTGGGGGGTCTAGTTTCCAAAATGGGGTCACTTGTGGGGGAGCTCCAATGTTTAGGCACACAGGGGCTCTCCAAATGCAACATGGTGTCCGCTAACAATTTGACTGAAAAATCAGCTCAATTTGTTAGCGGACACCATGTCATGTTTGGAGAGCCCCTGTGTGCCTACACATTGGAGCTCCCCCACAAGTGACCCCATTTTGGAAATTAGACCCCCCAGGGAATTTATCTAGATGGGTGGTGAGCATTTTGAACCCCCAGGTGCTTCTCAAATTCATCCGTAAAAATGAAAAAGTACTTTTTTTTTCTACAAAAATTTTCTTTTAGCCTAAACTTTTTCATTTTCACATGGGGAACAGGATAAAATGGATGCTAAAAATTGTTGGGCAATTTCTCCTGAGTACATGGATACCTCATATGTGGTCATAAACCACTGTTTGGGCACACAGCAGGGCTCAGAAGGGAAGGAGCGCCATTTGACTTTTTGAACGGAAAATTAGCTCCAAAAGTCAAATTGCCCTCCCTCCCTTCTGAGCCCTGCCGTGTGCCCAAACAGTGGTTTATGACCACATATGAGATATCGATGTACTCAGGAGAAATTGCCCAACAATTTTTAGGATCCATTTTATCCTGTTGCCCATGTGAAAATGAAAGAATTGAGGCTAAAAGAACATTTTTGTTGGAAAAATTAAAATTACCATTTTTTCCTTCCACTTTGCTTTAGTTCCCGTGAAGCACCTGAAGGGTTAATAATCTTCTTGAATGTAGTTTTGAGTAGCTTGAGGGGTGCAGTTTTTGGAATGGTGTCACTTTTGGGTGTTTTCTGTCATGTAAACCCCTCAAAGGGACTTCAAATGTGATGTGGTCACAAAAAAAAATGGTTTTGTAAATTTTGCTGGAAAAATGAAAAATTGCTGATGAACTTTGAACCCTTATAACGTCCGAACAAAAATTTTTTTTTTTCCCAAAATTGTGCTGATGTAAAGTAGACATGTGGGAAATGTTATTTATTAACTATTTTGTGGCACATACCTCTCTGGTTTAGCAGAATAAAAATTCATAATTTGAAAATTGCAAAATTTTCAAAAATTTTGCCAAATTTTTAATTTTTTCACCAATAATCGCAAAAATTATCGACCTAAATTTAATACTAACATGAAGCCCAATATGTCACGAAAAAACAATCTCAGAATCGCTCGGATCCAATGAAGCGTTCCAGAGATATTACCTCATAAAGGGACACTGGTCAGAATTGACAAAAATGGCCTGGTCATTAGGGTCAAAATAGGCCCGGGGGTGAAGGGGTTAAATGATTTGCCAAATGTAAAATCAGAAGCAAACAACTGCAGTTGTTTTGTGATCTTTCTGCAATTTTAAAGCAACTCCTAAGTTGTTATTTATCCATGGCCTAAGGTTCAAAGAGAGAAGAGCATATTTTAGGTTAGCATTTTATTATTAATTCTCAACCCACCTCCCTCGTCCCTGCATGACTATTCCCTTAAAAGAAACCTAAATTTCTTAACTAGAGATGAGCGGAAACATGGAATTAAGGGTTTAGGTGGTGATCCCAGACTATTTTTTGCGCAGTGTTTAGGGCCCGAACTTGATCCTGACCTCATTGAAAGTCACTGATTGGCAATTCAGCTCTCTGCCTTCATACAGCCAGCGATAAGCAAAACACTTCCGGGGGGGTTGGAGGGCAGGGACTTTTTGTTAATTTTGGAAGCACACTACACCCAAAAACTGGGCTTTCAACCCCAGTGTGAGCCGATTAAACACTGCACACGGCTCGTACTGGGCCAAGTACAGCGATGCTTGCTCCAGTGCTTTAGAAGCGTAAAGCACCCAATTTCTGGCTTCTCTTTTAAACCACTTTGTGCAACTTGTTGTACCTGTACATCACAGAACAGGTGCACATTTATGCATCCTTATCAGGAGATATTGCAGAGCCAACAATATCATAGCATTCGGGGTTCTGCGGAATTGGCATCATTTTTTTTCCTTCCATAGTTTGTGCTTCATTGGAAGACATAAATTCAACTATAAACTGCAATATCTACTTAGCTACGATCAATTTTCAACCTCAATGGAAAAAAAGACTTCAGAGTATTGGAGAAAGTGCCAGGGTGATGGATGAAGGTTATCACACTCCTGGTAGATTCAAGTAGCTTTATTACGCTTTTGTAGCTCAAACCAAGTTCTTTTTCAAATTCCACTACAGCGAAGGGATTTACTTATAGCAATACATAACATTCACATATACCATAAGGTATATGTAATACATAGTACAGTAAAGGTGTCTGACTGGTGAAGGGACCTGCCCACAAGAGCACAAGGAAGTAGACCGGAGATAAAAGTTGACTGTGATACTTTGGAAAAGTGGGCAATAATCCAGTTATCAGCATAGAGGTGGCTTTTAACCCCTTAGTGATGAAGAAATTTGTCATTTTTCATTTTCGTTTTTTCGCTGCTCGGCTTTCAAGAGCCATAACTTTTTTATTTTTCTGTCGACACAGACATATGACGGCTTGTTTTTTGCGGGACGAGTTGTACTTTCAGATGCAATGATTTGTTCTACCATATAGTGCACAGGGAAATTGCAAAAAAAGTGCAATAAGACATTTGTTTTTTGGGTTTTGTAGCCGCCATGTTCGCTATATGGTAAAACTGACGTGACCGTGTGATGCCTTGGGTCAGTACAAGTTTGTAGATACCAAACATGTATACCTTTATTGGTATCTAGGTGGTGGAAAAAAATTCAAAAGCAAAAAAAAAAAAAAAAAAAACACAAAACATATCAGCCTAAAGTTACCATCGGTGAGAAATACAATGCGTCACAAAATTGTCAAAAATCACTGACCGAAAAAAAAATTAGTCTGTTTTTCTCATACGTGAATAGAACAGACATCTGCATGAGACCTTGGTGACACGTCGGATTGGAAAATGGGTTTTAATCAGGAAGGGGAAACTTAGGCCGGCTTCACACCACAGTTTTGGTGTATAATATAATAATAATATTTATTCATTTATATAGCGCTATTAATTCCATAGCAGTTCTGTCCGGTGTTTTGCAGGAAACACCGAACAGGACCTGACAGCCCCGGATAGAACAGAACCGGAGGGCAAATATGCCCTACAGTCCTGTTTTCTGCTGGAATCGGCAGATTGCACATTTGAGGAGCTGTCCCTGCTCAAATTCAGGAGCACAGCTAGCGGGAGCTAGACACGGTCATAAAATTTCAGGCAGGGAGCTCTCCAGGTGCTTAAGTTTAGCGCCAGCCAGCGCTGAGCTCCAGCACCCGGCGTACGGGAACCGGACAGTTATGTTTGTCGTGTGCGGCACGACCCGATGCCCATACTCACATGTTATTGGGCACAGAATCGCTCTGGATCCGGGTGGATCCAGTTACATGACACTTTTTGTCCCAGACACAAAACGCTGCAAGCAGCGTTTGAGTCCAGGAGAAAAAAAAACTATTCTCCCGGATAGATGGGAAACGGATGGCAAATAGCTGCCATCCGGCCCCATAGGAATACTATGGGGCCGAAACCTGATCCGGGCTGTCCGGTTCACACCGGACAGCTCCGGATCAGCAAAACAGTGGTGTGAAGCCGGCCTTAGCTGTGAAGGAAAGTGGGTAATCATTCCAAATCCTCCTGCTTTATAGATTGCTGCCAAAAGATAGCAGGTGCCTTCCCGTGTCTAGACTTCAGAATGCTCCGATACCAACACATGATGGTCTATATAGATAATCTTATGACACTGGAGGAAATATATTGCAGGCTTAAAGTTCATAATTTCACAGTCCATACTTATTATAATGTGGGAAATAAGTTTCTGAACCTGCAGCAACAAGGTGACAAGCAAATACATTGAGAGATACCTGAAAGGTTCACCTAAACTTGTCAGTAGTATGAGATACCAGCTTAAGTCACAACGTAATGGCAAATAACTCAACCAAAAGCCCCAATGTCGTCATGGAAAGGAAAAATACATATGGGTACATGTAAAAACCTCTTACCGTAGAGGTAGGAGAATGCCGTAACGTACAAAAACACCAAGTACCCAAATAATCGTCACACGAAGACTGAGATACTGGAAGTTGTGGTTTGTCCTTGTGAGAAGATTCCATGATATGAGCTCTTCTGAGGAGAATCTCTGGGTGACCTCATCGTCTGCTATGGCTTCAAACCCTTTTTTGGAGAAGTAGAACACATCTGACAATTCAAAATCACCACGCTGTAAGCATTGGCTTCTGCTTTGCCTCAAGCCCCCAATTTCTGCCTCCATGGGCGACTCATCTCGCTGAATGATACCTTTGTAGGGAAACAGCAAAAAAGATGTGTAAGGTTTTATAGTTTCAACTATACTCACTGTAAGATACTTACTATAGATCGGTAGTATAGAGTGGAATACGTTCACATTCAGTATACATTTCCACATTTGCACTGTGGGACGAGCGCAGGGAGAGTGTCCAGTGAGGGGATAAATTGCTGAATACTGAGGGACAAACTGCTGAGACCCCATTTGAAGCAGAAATATGGATGCTTCATGACTTGTCTGCTCCATTCAGACAGGGCTCTGCAGAGCCCAATTCCCAAGATCAGTGAGGGTCCAAGCAGTCTAGGTTAGCCCCTAAACATCACTATATTTGGCATAGACCTTTTAAAGAGAGTCCCAAAATGAAACGAAGAATCCAGCATCCAGAAAAATATTTTAAAAAGTGTAGTCTTTATTGTCAACTTTAAAACACATCAATTTCAGTAGCAATTGTACTACAGGGTAGGGATACCCAAAATTAATGCAACCAGCATCTCTGACATCAACCTGTGCGACAACCTCGATATTGAGGTACCAATGTCACGCTATCAACAACTACGGACAAACCGTAACATACATAATCAAACGGCCATTTTTAATTCAATAGTAATTTTGTTACATAAGGGTTTTTAGAGGAAGTTAAAAAGTGCAAGTGCAGTATATTCTACATACAAGGTTGATTCAGCAGCATATTTTTATATATCTCCAATATAAGACAATTACAGAGCATATGGATGTACAGAAAAAAATATAAACAATTCTGTATTTTTAGAGATAGTTATATCCTTGTCTGTTAGTAAACCTACAAAAACTCCAGATATCTATATGGAGTGCAGACAACAGCTTACATTTAAGCATTGTACATGTTATAATATGCATAGCAGGTTATAGTCAAGTTGTAGTGCCAATTATTCCTACTACAACTGTAGTTACAGCTGTACCGGTTTCTCAATCACGAATGTTATCTAGTGGCTCTATTTAAAGTATAGTCGTGCATGCTATAGTTATATAGTCAAGACTGGATGTCAATGGTTGTATACGTTAACAGACACTGGCCCATATGGCCACTATGTGCATCTGTATCTTATCTATCGTCCAGCTACACAAAAGGGGCAGACGTTTCAACCAAGTAATACAATAACATGTCACTGACAATCACCAGTATAATTCAACTCATAAGTGAACTACAGGCACAACAACCTATATTGGCACAGAACCTGATCATGGAGCTGATTCACCGACCTGGCGTCCTCCCCTACGGCAGTTTCGATGAGTATCTTCGTCAGGGGGGCGGAGTCATCAGCAGCTTGTGGATTAAAAAGGCTAAATTAGCCAATCAATAATCAGCATCTGTATGACGCTCCTGTTGCCCGGAGGCCCCGACCGCATCTTCAGCAGCGTCATTGGCCGCGTGACCGGTCATGTGACCAGTACATACGCTCCGATAGAGACACTGCTAAGATGAGCAGACCGAGCATCGCATAGCAGCGAGAGCGTTACCGCTGGTGGCGATTTAAACCCCATAACAACAAGAGTGCCCAGTATTAAAACTAA